>CAXHSM010001557.1:902746-1151831 GCA_964019185.1 Maratus speculifer
ATGACGAAATTGGTACAATTTTTACTGATATAAAATTTTTTCAATTGTCTACATTTTTTTTTTGGGGGGGGGGGGAGGAGGGGGGGCAGATTCCTACAAAATTAGTATAATTGAGGTTTTGAATATACTTTTACATTAATTTAGATGTTAGAAAATTTTATTTTAACCATTATTTTTTTAATCAGGAATGCTTATAGATTCTAAAATTATCATTATTTGGTTAATGACACCTTATGTGTAAAAAACCATTTATTTTAAAACAACAAATTTTACCTTTCCATTTTTTTTTATTTAAAGCACACAGATGGAGCAATGTTTTTACCAAGTTGTAGAAAAATTCATGACGATTGATTTTTTTCTGAGCCATTACAATTTGCCCTTTTTTCGGTAAAATTTTCAGTTTGCACATAATAAAAAGGAAAGAAATGAAAATATATTATTGTTTTGATGTGAAATATGCATTCTTGTACAAATAGCTTCAAATTGGTACCAGATATATAAAATTCAAACCTTTAGTTGTCACATTATGGCCACTTTTAGACGTTGATAAAATATCAAGATGGCCGCCATTTTGTAAAAATGGTCAGTTTTCATATCGCAGCCGATATTGCGAAAATTACTTTTAAGTTTCAGGGTTTCACTACTATGTCTGCCTATGATAAAAATAAAAAAAAAATCTGTGATTATGATGCAACAAGTTTTCTTTAAATTGGTCGATTTCCTGTGGAATGACCCTTAATAAAAAGTTGAAATAAAAATCACTTAATGACATTTTAAACACGTAAATCGTATTTAATGTCATTGAATGTGGCATTCATGATCATCCATTATTGGCATTTAATCTTATAGTTTGGCAAAAATGTTTTGGTCGATGGGATAATCTAGTAGTACCATTGATTCTTCTAATATGCACACAATTAATTAAAAGGTCTAGATGCAATTTTGACAATTCTAGAAGCATTTAAATTAATTTAAAATGTGTTTATTAGTATCAACATCAGACGATGTCAAAACTGAGGAGGTTAATGAAAAAAGAAAAGAGTTCATAAATTACATATAAAGCATAATTTATTACAACTATTTTTATAATCAGAAAATTGTAGTACAATTAAGTATATTACGGAATCAAGGTTTTATCATTAGCATTGCTTTAACATATTTAACAATGAATATATTCAAGAATGAAAAAAATAAAAATTACATATAAAGCAGAAAATAATAACAGCTAATTTTAAAATTGATAACAAACAGTAAAATATATAATATACTCAATAAAATTTTACTTAATAATTATTATATATTAATAATTTATATTCACAATATTAGTGGAAAGAAAAAAAAAGTGTTACTTTTCCATTCTAGAAGCTTTCACATTTTGTTTTGTAGCTATTCGTTACTTGGCACAATTGGAGCTTTAGAAAATGGGATTTATTGCAACATAATGCAAAACAGCTATGGATACAAACCTAATGAATCCTTATGAATGTTTATATGTATTTCTATGTATTTCTATAAATATAATAATTCTGCATTTACACACAATTATGCATACACAAACATATACGCGTATGGATTACGATTCTTTTTTTATATACAATTTACTTCTGTTTGTATAATAAAATAAATAAATAGCCTTTTCATATTGAATAAATTATATAAATGTTGAATAAAACTGTTTCTGTAAATGAAAAAGAAAATAGGTTGCCAGAAAATACTTTGCTAAACTTATACTTTAAATAGTTTTACTTTACTTGTAATGTATATTAGTTACTTACAGAGCATATTTGCTATTTATAGAGAATATATATATATATATATATATATATATATATATATATATATAAATGAAAGAATTTGTTTAAAATACTATGTAAATTTTATTTTTTAACAACTTTAAATTCTAAAATAATAAAGTATGTGGCCTGATAATTACTATTCGGCTAGCAAAATATTCGGTTTACCTGTGTGCGGAATATTTAAAATTGCTACATATGTGAGTAAAAATGAGTTCTGACATATAAAATTCTTTGTCGTCAAACGATCGATGCACAAGTAACAAAATTTTCAGTAAAAGAATAACTAAAGAAACATAACTTACCAAAAATTTATTTTAGTAGAGAAAATGGGTCCGTAAACTGATTTAAAAATGAAGCTACTGTTACAACCAGAATGTGACCATTTTATCTTTTTCGTTACAGACGCCATTCCATGACGCCAACAGAATGAATGAGTTGAAGCACTAGTCCACTCATAAACACATATATTGTTTTACTAAAACAATTATTACAAATACTATAATACATCGCTGAGATTTTAACATTCAAAAAATAGTTTTTACAGATGAGCAGTTAGTACAACTTAGATAAAAAACTTGTTCCAGCAAATCTCGCGGAGCTTGAGTGGAGTGGAGAGGTTCCTGAGTAACGTGATAAAAATTATAAAACGGTTGCAAAAGTTAGTTATGGTCAAGGCGCTACAGAGTCATGAATAAAGAATTCATTCATATACAATGTTTGCAGTAGATGTTTTAAGCTAAAATACCCAATCGCCTTTGAATTAACAAAACAAAACATTTATTTATAAAAAAAACTAGAAAACATTTTCAAAACATGTTAACTAGCACTTAATTAAGGCTTCAGATTAAAAATTGGATGCAATTTGATTTTGAAAACTCAGGAAATTTTACTTTTGATTTTTTGATAAAGCTTGTTTAATGACTGTCTAGTAACAAATATTATAACCACGGATAAAAAAAAATACTGGATAAATTTCCATTGCAGTAAGTTTATTAATAACTATTAAGAATTATATATACAAAAATCATTCTCATTGAATCATGAAGTGAAGTATGATTCATTCTTTTATTGGCGTCTTGTCTCTTCTGTTGTTTCTAAATCAAGTAACTTTAAAAAAATATATTTATTGTACCCAATCTGTTGTTAGTGAACAGGTAGTAAAGTTTTTTCGTTACTATTTAACTAAAAACTTTACAATTTGTTATTTGATAATGACCGTACGAAATTTCATATGTCATAATTTTCATTTTTGATGATTTATCATTGAGTCATTTAAATCATTATTAAATTGGTGGATAAACCCCTATTTTCCCGTCGAGCAATTTCGTGACATTATACGTTTCGTTAAAATCAGGGCCGTAGCTAAGCCGGCGCTATGGGCGGCTCAGACCCCCTAAAATATTTTGACCCCTCCACCTGGAAAAGATTCAAAGGTCACTAAATGAAATTATGTTCCGAAAATCCAAATAAAATTCTGTTCAAAAATCTAATTTAGTTTTGAGACCTTTTCACAGATTTGCAGAATTACTAAATTCTATCTAAAATAAGTGTTTCAACACTCCCTAATGCTATTTGTACATATAAAGCTAACATAATGTTTAATTATGCACCAGTTATGCACTCAAAATTTTCATCGCCATAAACTTTTCTTAGCATGAAATGAAGTAATTAGAACAGTTTCATAAAAAACATAGTACCTACAAAGTGAATATGCACTAATTTACCTTTTTTCTTCAGAGAGGGAGAAAAAATTATGACCCCCTACATCCCTTGTGCCCCCCCTCCCTACTGTTCACTTCTAGCTAAGGCTCTGGTTAAACTGTTCGTCAAATTATACACATAAACATCATTTTATAAATTAAATAACGAACGAGCAAATAAGTTAGTGAAACATTAACAATAATGATAACAAAATGTCGCAAAAAAATCTTTTGATGACTTTTAAAGAAGCGTATAACGTGTTTATTATCAGGATAATGTGATATTTATGATAATTCAGTATAGGCATTTAATCTTATAATTTGTCGATAGTGTTTTGGTAGAAAGGTTAACGAGGTAGTTCCAGATGTTTTCTTTATTGCAGGTAATTTCGTTTATTATCAGTTAATTGTAAAATAGTTCAGCATCATTTTATTGAAATTCCAATTTAAGTACAACAAATTGGTTTGAATTTTTTTCTTGTTTACTTTTAAAACATTGTGTTACTTATAAACTGAATTTGATTGTATTCTATTCAGTTTAAAAATATTATTTTTTAAATAATTGATCAGATAATGAAGTTAATTTATATCGAAATTTACAAATCAGGGAGAGACTTTTCACTCACTTGAAAACAGCGGCTTTCTAATGTTAATTCAGTGGGCAGGTTGTTTTAGAATTTATCCTTTAAATTTGAATATTTTTAAACATTTTTTTTCTTTTGCACATTGTCGATAACTCATTTAAAACATTCACAAAGTCAATAAAAATTCATATTTAAAAAACTCTATGAACTGTATTTATTTAACTAGCTCACAACATAGCCGCTCATGGCTACGTTCTCTTAAAAACATTCTATGAACTCATAAAAACAAACGCAGACAATAAAAATCGTTGCCAAAAATACAGAGAATAAATACGACCGAACATACCGGCCCCCGTTGAATGATTTTCATTCAACCACAGTTATAATACATTATTACACATGAAATTTTTAAATAAATAATACAACACATACTAATAAACAATAAATAGCAAATTAAAATGAATAACAATTACTTTTCCAAGGGTAATAAACATATTTTTGACACTGGTCTCTTAAAAAACCCTCTTTGTGTTTTCACTTTTACTACTCTAATAATTCCATCATTACCTGGAAACAACTCTACAATTCTACCTAGAAGCCAATTGCAAACAGCAACATTGTCCTCTTTTATAATTACTAAATCATTTATTTTAACATTTTGTTTTTCAAACATCTAAAATTCTGCATTCATTTACACTGATATACACTCATGACATCTTATACTCAAATTAAATTTACTCTAAATGATGCAAGAATTTTATCTCTTTTCTCATATTTTATCTCAAAAAATAACTCAAAAATACTTTATTTTAAAAGTACTAGGGGGGCCCCGCCCCCCTGCTCGCTATGCTCGCCAACCCCCCGCGTAATCGCTTCGCGATTCCAAATTATTGGCTACCCCTGCTTGCTGCGCTCGCCAATACCCCATGGTATAAATAAGCAGTTGTAGACCTTTCAAATGATGTGTCACACGACTGGTGTTGTAAAGAAATTAAAAATGTGCCCCCCCTGGGGGGGCAGAGTGGGAGGCGACACAAAAGAAATCCATAATATGAATAAGCAGCTGCAGACCTCTCGAATGATATGTCACACGACTGGTGTTGTAAAGAAATTAAAAATGTGTCCCTTGGGGGGCAGAGTGGGGGTGACACACAAGACATCCATAAAATGAATAAACAGTTGCAGACCTTTCAAATGATGTGTCACACAATTGGTGTTGCAAAGAAATTACAAAATGCGTCCCCTCTGAGGGCAGAGGGGGGGGTTACACACAAGATATCCATAATATGAATAAGTAGTTGCAGACCTCTCAAATGATGTGTCACACAATTGGTGTTGTAAAGAAATAAAAAATGTGCCCCCCGGGGGGCAGAGTGGGGGATGACACACAACACATCCATAATATGAATAAGCAGTTGCAGACCTTTCAAATGATGTGTCACACAACTGGTGTTGTAAAGAAATTAAAAATGTGACCCCCCCCTGGGGAGAGCAGAGTGTGGGGGTGACACACAAGACATGCATAATATGAATAAGCAGTTGCAGACCTTTCAAATCTTGTGTAACACGACTGGTGTTGTAAAGAAATTAAAAATGTGTCCCCCCTGGGGAGCAGAATGGGGGATAACACACAAGAAACCTCTCAAATGATGTATCAAACGACTGGTGTTGTAAAGAAATTAAAAATTTGGCGAAATATTACAGTTATCGCCAAGTTGGCGTCATTTTTGACAACTAATTTTGGTCGCCAAATTTGGCGATATATCGCCAAGTTGGCGACAAATTTGGCGATTGTTGGCGATGGTAACCTTTCCTCTCTTTATGGTAACCCATACGGCGATGCATAGACGGAGCCCTTTCCTGATTGGTCTATTCGACTCATGGAAGGATTGGACAACCCGGATTCGTTAGTTCCGGAAATCTTCCACATCAGCATCATTCCAGGAGTCATTCCTTTTAAGGCTAGTTTTTTTTTACTATAGAAGGATTTAAATATTAAGAAACTCGAATTTATCAAATAAAACTCAAACCTTTTGAAAAAATGGATGTCATTTAAATAATTCAAATAGCATATATATGCACTCTCGATACACATTTTGTATAAATATTTTCTTTGATAATACTTAATATATTCAATCAAATAGAAATTAGCTCAAATTTACATATGTACACGCACAATAACTATATACCAACTATATAACTCAAAATATCTTATAAAACACATTCCATTAAAAAAAAATATATACATAAAAACTTTTTACAAAAATTATAACATAAAGTAAGCAACAATTATAAATTGATTCTCTAATATTGCACGACCATTTAAAGGCTAAAACTGCTGCCTAAAATCAAAAGTAAAACTTGTATACTTAAAAATAAATATCGTTTATGAAAATATTCTACTATCATCTGAGTAAGTTTACTTTTATTATGTAGTAAAATTGGAAATTTTTGGTTATCATTTAAGTTACTGTTTGCTAACCTACCTCCTACTCTAAGAAGACCTGCTTTATCAAGAAATGGGTGAAGATTTCTTATTTGACTATTATTATTTACCTCACCTGATTTTTGCAAGGATTTTATTTCCTTGTCAAAAAATTCTCGTTGAACACTTTTTAACAAAAAAGTTTCTGCCTTGTTCAGCTCCTCGAGGTCTAAAGGACCCTCTTTTCTTTCTTTTTTACAAATGCTAAGAAACCTGAAAATAAATCCTAAATTACGAATTACCTTACAATAATTATTACTTAAATCAATTATATCATGCACAAAGGTATTATTAGAAACTGTAAAAAAAAGACATGTTTTTAAAGTCATTAGTTTTAAAGTTTTTCAGTTCTTTTGAAAAGTCATTGGAATCAACTGCTTCAGGTATGGTTGTATTTGGATAGTCTTTTTCTTTTAGGAACATTGGGCCACTCCACCATAACTCATTTGAGATTAGCTTATCAGGATTAATTCCTCTTGTTAGAAGATCTGCTGGGTTATGTTGAGAAGGAACATGTCGCCACTGCATCCCTTCAGTTAGCTCTTGTATCGTTGAAATTCTGTTCGCAACAAATGTTTTTAGTATGTACGGTTCTTTTTTAATCCATGACAATACTATCATAGAATCTGACCATAAGAAGATTTTGTTTATATTGATCTTGAGAGCAGAAATCACACGTTTAACCACTTAACCGGCGAAGGGCATGGGGAAATAGTGCTTTTACCCCCGACTTATCTCGGGGCAGACGGTTAAGTGGTTAATTAGTTTTGATAATAAAACAACTGCACACAGCTCAAGTTTGGGAACAGTTAATTGCTTTAAGGGGGAAACTCTTGATTTACTTGTCACTAATTTCACTGACATTTCTCCAGATTCTGATACTGATTTGCAGTAAATTACTGCACCATAGGCTGCTTCGGAAGCGTCGCTGAAACCATGTAACTCGATTCCTCTTGTTAGAAGATCTGCTGGGTTATGTTGAGAAGGAACATGTCGCCACTGCATCCTTTCAGTTAGCTCTTGTATCGTTGAAATTCTGTTCGCAACAAATGTTTTTAGTATGTACGGTTCTTTTTTAATCCATGACAATACTATCATAGAATCTGACCATAAGAAGATTTTGTTTATATTGATCTTGAGAGCAGAAATCACACGTTTAATTAGTTTCGATAATAAAACAGCTGCACACAGCTCAAGTTTGGGAACAGTTAATTGCTTTAAGGGGGAAACTCTTGATTTACTTGTCACTAATTTCACTGACATTTCTCCAGATTCTGATACTGATTTGCAGTAAATTACTGCACCATAGGCTGCTTCGGAAGCGTCGCTGAAACCATGTAACTCGATTATAATAGCATTTTTCAATAAAATACACCTACTAATTTCAATTTTGTTAATTAACTGTAGATTATCTGAAAACTCTCCCCATTCCTTAGCTTCTTTTTCCAGTAACAAGTCATCCCAATTTAATTGCAATAACCACAATTTCTGCATAAAAATTTTCGCTTTAATTATAATAGGAGATACTAATCCAAGAGGATCAAACAAACTTGATATAATTGATAACACTTGTCTTTTAGTGACATTTACCTCATTATGAATTTTTACATCGAAACTTAAACAATCTTTTCTCGATTTCCACAAGACACCTAATGTTTTGGAATCTTCTGAATCACCAAAGGGGTATATCTTGTCATTTGTTTGGTAAAGTTGTGGAGCATTACTGCACCATTTATGTAATAACATTCCTCCGCTGTTTAAAATTTCTATTAATTGATTTTGGAGCTCTAATGCAGAACTTAAAGAATCAGATCCAGATAAGATGTCATTCATATGCATATCTTCTCTCAGCACGGGTGCTGCTAAAGGAAACTTGCTTTCTTCATCCCTAGACAATTGAAGTAGTGTTCTCATGGCCAAAAAGGGTGCACTAACAGTATCATAAGTAACAGTAGTTAGTTCAAAATTCCTTATTGGTTCGTTTACACCTTCTTTCCATAAAATTTTTTGTAGTTTCCTTTGATCTGGATGAATAGAAATTGCTCTATACATTTTTTGAATATCTGTAGTGAAAGCGATAATATATTTTCTAAATCTCAGCATAATTGAGAATAAATCATCTTGTATTACACCCCCATTATACTGAATAGAATTAAGTGAGTTTCCTTTTGTCGTTAAAGAAGAGGCGTTAAAAACTACTCTCAAAGGTGTTGACATACTTTTTTCTATTCCTCTATACACTCCAAGGTGGGGAATGTAATAGGATCCATTTTCTTCCTCGTTTTCGTTAACTTTGACCATGTGGCCTAACTGTTGGTATTCTTTTAAAAAATCGGAATATAATCTCAAATACTCGGGGTCCCTTGCTAGGCGATTCCATAAAGAATTCAATTTTTTAATTGCTATCTGTTTAGAACTTCCTAATGTAGTTGGATCTTGTTTTAGGGGCATTTTAACAACGTATCTACCGCTTTTTTCTCGGGTATAATTTTCTACGAAATGTTTTTCACAAATTAAAGTCTCTTTACTTTTTGGTTTTTCTATCTCGATATTTTCTATTTCCCAGAATTTTCGAAGTGTTTTATCTAAGTTAATTTCCTTCTTTATTAAACCACAATGAACTTTATTTTCATTTTCTATTGGAAAACTTTCAGATTCTACAAAACCGAAAACTGTGTCTTGCAGAATAAGATCAGAATTATTAATACGAATCTGTCCCGGTTTTAAAAGTTCATAGAAAATTCCTGCTCCGAGAAGCATATCTACATGTTCTGGGATATTAAATCTCTCATCTGCTAATATTACGTTAGGGAAATCCTGTGCTGAAATTTCAATTGGACGCGAAGGGGTTAAATCTGCAGTTATTTTTGGAACTATCAAGAAATCTAAATTTTTTACAAAACTTCCATCTCTATTGCTTATTGATGCATTAACTTTATGATTTAATACTAAGGTGGCATCATTTAGACCTGACACCAAAATGTTTGTTCTCTCTTTTTTCAAATTCATCATGTCTATTAAATGGCGGGATAGAAAATTAGACTCGCTGCCTACATCTAACAAACATTTTACTCTATATTTAGATCCCGATTCATCAATTAGATAACATATAACAGTTGAAAGTAAAACTTTATTCTTTTTATTCGAATAGTTACTAATAAAAGTTTTCTGAACGAACTCTTCCGCATTAGCGTTTAACATTGATGTGCCATAATTTGCTAGTCTTGAATCTGAACATTCTCCTACATTTATTTTACCTTGTGTATTATGTTCTGAAGAAACAAATTCTTTCACTGATGTATTATTATTTGTTTTGGGAAAATGAATAGTTTTATCATGTCGTTTCTTGCAGAAACAAATGTTCTTTGATGTACAATTGGCTACTGGGTGTAAATTTAAACAATTGAAACATAACTTGTTACATTTTATTACATTTACTCTCTCATTAACAGATAACTTTAAATAATCTGGACACTTTGAAAGATGGTGCTGTTTGTGGCACAAAATACAGTTTAATGTTTTAACATCAGTTAAAAATACTTTATTTACACTTTTGGGATTATACTTTCGATTAACACTAAAATTCTCAGTAAGAGATTTTCCGCATGATGTAAAATATAAATCAATCTCACGGCCTAATTCTTCTGGTAAAAACCATTTATCTCCTTGTCTCAAACTAATGTAAGAAGCAGTCTCCTTATCTAATGTTTCATATAATTTATCTGACACAATCAATTGTTTTAGACTCTCGAAATCGGACACATTTCTCAAATTTAGATAATAATTCCAATTGGTCATCAGTCGTGAGGCGAATTGTACATGAGTCTCATTTGGTAGTTTAAAAGCTTTTCTAAATTGTTCTAGGCAAAAGTAAGGTGTTGGTTGAAATTCTTTTAAGACAATTTCTTTTAATTTTTCATAATTCTCGATATCTGTATCGTGTAAATAAGTTATAATGTTAGACGCTTTGTCACCTAATAAATTCAGCAGAATTTCTGCTTTATTTTGTTCCGAAACATTTTTAGTTTTGAAAGCTCGTTCTAAAGAAGAAAAGAAAAAACCCCATCCTTCAGGCTTAGTTGGAATTTTTACAGTCAAAGTTTTAATACTTTTTATTATTTGATCTAACGATTCTATTTTTACTTCACTTTCAGTAATAACAGATTTAGTTTCAGATTTAATTTTAGCTAATTCCAATTCATTTTTTGATCGTTCAAGTTTAATCTTTTTAAGATCAAATTGCCTTTGCTCTTCATTTTTGCGATTCTCAATTATGGTGTTAGCTATTTCTGTTACAAAAGCCGGTTTATTTTTATATATTTCGCTATTTTCAATGATATCGTTTAAATCAGCTATAGTCATTTTATCATTAATATTTAGATTTATTTCAGTGGCTATTTGCCTTAAATCCCCCTTTTTTGCTCCTTTAAACATTGTTTTAAATTTATATATAACAGTACAGATAAGAAAAATCACATTCACTTACTTTAAAAATTCCACTGCACGAAACTATATCGTTTCTTCTTGAACTCGAATAATTCAGAAATTTACGCGTTGCACTTTATTACCGCTGATCCTTCGTGGTCGGCGGACCACAATTTATGTCGATAACTCATTTAAAACATTCACAAAGTCAATAAAAACTCATATTTAAAAAACTCTATGAACTGTATTTATTTAACTAGCTCACAACATAGCCGCTCATGGCTACGTTCTCTTAAAAACATTCTATGAACTCATAAAAACAAACGCAGACGATAAAAATCGTTGCCAAAAATACAGAGAATAAATACGACCGAACACACATGATAGCTGAGTTTCATCTGTAATGTAACAATTTTTTACTTTTTCGATTTTGGAGTTGAAAAATTTCCATAAAGAGGTATTTTCAATTCCAAAACCTGTTCAAAAATTAAAAGTACCTTAAAAAAAAAAAAATCTAGTACCAAGATCTAAAAAGTAAAAAATAGCCATACTAAAGATCAACCTCAGCTATCTTATGCGAAAAAAAATATTCAAATTTAAAACGAAAATGGAAAATTGGAAAATTCCTTGACCATTAGTTTAACATTATGGAGCGGATGTATTCAAATGAGTGAAGAGTCCCCTTAGGAAAATACAGTTGAATCCTAGAACAAGAGATATGCTGATTTTCAGGCTTATCTGACGAAATCTTATTATAATTTTGTATTAAACAAAATTTCATGTTAATAAGATTCAACTTGATTTGTTCTGGAAATTAAAAAAAAAAAGATTTAATGATAAATATTTTTTTTACAGCCATTACCGAAATGCACATTTCTTTTGCTGAAGAAGTTGCCACAAAAATATATTTTGCTGATAAAATGTTACAATTTTGGTTTAAATATTTCACAATAATCACCTTGATGACTTTTTATCGTGCACTATGCATTAGAAAACTGCACTCTTTTAATTCAGTTGCTATGTCACTTCATTATTGAACAAATGAGGACAAATAAAAAATAATGGCAACAATATTTTCCATCATGGAAATATTTTGTACTTTTTTTGTTGATCTTTAAGTCAGATTTCCTTTACAGAACTTGATGAAATATTTTTAACCCATTTACTTAGTCTGGATGCAACAAATTGTCTAGTTTCTTAAAATGTGTATACAAGGATGGAACGAAAGTTCTTTTTAAAATTCCAATATGCTGTACTTTTCAAAAATTTATTTTTTAAAAATAGTAATCAAAATTCCATATAAGTGTGGTTGGATTATGTTTAGAGGGCCACAAGATGGGCACACACTGTTTTTATTAAATTCTTGACAAACTTTGCAATAGCATTGGAACTGTCAACTGAATGCTCATTGCATTTCAGATTTAAAAAAGGTAATATACTGCAGTAGACTTCCTCAAATCCACACATAATTAATTGATATAAACAATTAAACATTCATTTCAGTTATACAGACAAAATTCGACATTTATAGTCTTACTTCAATACCATACATATTTGAGTTTGTAATTTTTGTTAATATTATTGAATTCATGTTTTTTAATGAAGGATGAATAAATTTATTTCTGAAAAAAATAAAGATTTTGCTGATATTGGAAATCACAATCCTCTTACCTAATATATTTAAGAATTAATCAAGCTTTTTTGTTTATTAAGCCTCACTAAACCTGAAATAAAATTTTATGATGTTAATGTGAATTAGTAATGTATCTTTATGTGGCAAGTTTCATTGAGCAATTTAAGAAAAATACATTCCATCTTTATAATAAATATTTAATAATATATTATTGATCATTAAATTGACCTTTGCTTTTAATTATTTAAAAAATTATCTAAAATTTTATTATTTTAGTTTATTATTCATTTTAATATATTGTAAGCATTCATTATAATTTCTCTTGCATTATTTATTCCATTTAAATTACTATTCAAAAAATGTAAACAAAGCAATGTCTAGAAATCTGCTAAATTCTAAAATCCACACAAACTCTGGTCCCAAGCTGTGTGGATTTAAGGGAGTGTACTGTATATATCTGGGTACGTGAGTTTCAAAACTCACCCTATCTAGAAAATCAAATTTTCAAAAATCTCAAAAAATCTCTGATTGCATTCACTGTTTTTCTATGTAAACCAATATGCCAGAAATATGCAATAAAATCAGATCTTAAGCAGATTATGACATTTTTTTTATGCAGATTCGCCATTGGAGTAGATTGATTGAAAAAATTTGATTCAAATTTTTTTTTGAATAAAGGTGAGTTTTCTAACTCACATCCTCATTTGTACATTCATTTGTTAAATACAGTAGACTCCCTCAAATCCACACAGCTTGGGACCAGAGGTTGTGCGGATATTTGAATTTTGCAAATTTCTGGTGATTGCTTTTTTTATATTTTTTAAAGAGAACTATGAATATAATTAATAATGAAATCAAAAATATAACGAATGCTTACAATATACTAAAATATTAAAATAAGTAATAATCTAAAATCATAAAAATTTAGATAATTTTTAAATGATTGAAATATTAAAAGCAAAGGTCAAGTTAATAATCAATAATGTATAGTTAAATATTCGTTACAAAGATGAAATGTGTTTTTTCTAAATTATTCATTGAGACTTGTCTTTCAAAAGTACATTACTTATTCACATCAAAATCATAAAATAAAGAAGTTTTATTTCAGGTTTAGCCAGATTTAATAACCAAAAAAGCTTGATTATGTTAAAATATATTTGGTAAGATTGGGATTACCAATGATATCAGTAATATCTTTTTTTTTTTCAGAAATAAATTTATTCTTCCTTCATGAAAAACATGAATTCAGTAATTTTAAAAAACTACAAATTAAAAAATATAAGGAATTGATATAAAACTAAAAGAAGTCAAATTTTGCATCTATGTCCAACTGAATGTTTCATCGTTCACATCCATAAATTATGAGAGGATTTGAGAGAGTCTGTTGTAAATGGGTTTTGACTTAAATTTGTGCGAATAAATTATTATTTCTATGTACACTATGTTCTAAGCATCCCACCTCAGTGATTCATATTAATTATTTGTATGAGTATAACTTGTCCTTTTTACTGGCGATAGGTATGGTGAAACAGTGCTTTTACCCTCAACTTATCTAGAGGCAAACGGTGAAGTGGTTAATTAAACATGTCACATAGAATTTTTATCCCATAGACAGTACCGTAAAATAACGTTAATCCTCCCCCATCCCAAACGTGACGAAAAATCGTACAATAGTTAGAGGGGGGCGTTTACACAGGATGTTTCTGCGATCGTTCAACAAAATTTACAGGAATGAATCATGATGAAATGAAGGAATCGTTGAATGGATCATAAATTTTGATACTTAAAAAAATTTGTTTAAAAAAAAAACGTAAATTTTGTCGAAAAAACGCAGAAAAAAGGAGAAGTTTATAAAAAAAGCCAAAACAAGCATGAAATCAATTAAAAAATTTACTTTATTAAAAATACCAATTATAGGCATTAGTTTTAGATCTTTTAAAAAAATCTCGAAAACAATTCTATATATCATAAAATACAATTGTCACTATCACAATAAAAGTTTGCATAATTCGAAATTTAAAACTGATAACCTTTTCGTCCTTTCTAGGACATCTTCAGTCAAAGTAAGTGGAAAACATTTTTCTCTTGAGCTTTATATACCGTGCAAATCCCAGGTTTTCCCTCTTTCTTTCTGTTTTTCCCTTCTTTTTCGCCAAGCATCTTCACCCATCTGGGGTTAATGGCTGCATGTACCATATCATTACATTGTTTTTCTTTTGAAGTAAGGATTTCGAGAGTTTCCCAGATTAATGTGTTGTGTAGGTTGTCGTAATTACCTATTTTTTGTATATGTACAGATTCTATTTTTAAAGGTATCTTATGGTGACTTCTTGACAATGCTGTATTTAATTTATCATATTTTAAATCTCTTAAGTGCTCTCTCTCTCAGCTATTTTTTTTTTCGTCATTCCTATGTATTCTACTTTTTCGTTATTTTCATTTGTGCAATTTATTTTATAAACTCCTGCCGTTTGCATTTCTTCATGTTTTTCAATTTCATTTCTTATTTTCTTGGATAGAGATGGATAGAGGGTTATTGGAATATGTTTATCTAATTTTCTATCTAACTAATATATGAGCATGGACAGGCAGCAGACAGACAGACAGATTAAATTCATAAACACTTTGAAACAATGTTGTAAAGTTATAAGAAGATTGATTATTTTATTTGTGACCTCACCCTTACAAAAAATTTCTTATAGAATCCTATTAAATTATCGCCCAATATTATGTAAGTTAGTTTAACCAAAAAGTATAAAATAATTTTAGAAGTTCATTAGAAATGTCTATAGAGTACCTATAAAAATATTAATAAATATTCAATAGAATAGAAAAATATTGTCGCTTTCTTATGAAAATCGTCATCCTTCTAGATAGGGGTAGATTCTGTGACTCATGATTCTATTTGTATTGCCAAGATAATGTTTGCTATAATCCTTCTTACAAAATTATGAACATTCCTGGGAGTGTTGTTATTTCTAAGTAAATGCTCACTACCAAGAAATTTTAATCACTAGCAGGGGAATATAAAGGAACTTTCATGTAAACTGTTGCCTTCTGGAAAAATTGATAACTGCGAGTCTATAAATGCTATTACGAAAATAGTCACAGAATCTCCCATTTAGAAAGACTCTTCTATCTGAAAAAAGGTGATTCAAATGGAACAAAATTAAAATCATCTGTGGGAGATGTATGAACAGTATTAAAATTTCAATGAATTCATTTATAAGTTTTAAAAAAGCATATTCAACACTCGCTGATACTCTAAAAATAAAGTAAGAAAACATTTCTTGTAAGAAATTTAAACAATAATACAGTTATCCGTTAAAAAAATAACAGCGGTATTGAAGCTATAAAGCAGAATGCTAATCAAGAGTACATTAATAGACGATATGAAAGCAATGAGAAAATAAATACAATAGACTCCCAGTTGTGCAGATTTTAGAATTTTGCAGATTTCTGGTCATTGATTTGTTTACATTTTTAAAACATTAATTTGATTGGTGGTTAAGCATTATAATGAATGTATATAATAAATTGAAACATTAAAAAAATTAAGTAAAATATTTAAATAAATAAATAGTTGAAAAACAAGTAGTTATTACAAAAAAGGTTAAATAAAATAAAATTAAAAAAAAATATTAAAATAAAGTAAGTAATTAAAATACAGTACTAAATATAAATAATGATGAGGAAGAATCAATCTTTTTTTTTTAAGAAAAATTTTTGCTTTTGTTAATAAACAAGAAAAAAAGCTTGATAAAATCAGGGCTCGAAATGTACCGGAGCAAACCGGAACAATGTTCCGGTTCTTGAAATTATGAAAAATATCGTTCCGGTTCGTGAAATTGTGCTAAATATCGTTCCGGTTCGTGAAATTATGTTAAATATCGTCCAAAAAATGGCTCTTACGCGTCCCACAGAACGTGTAATTTCGCCAAAAAGTTGCGGAAAAAAGTCAAATTTCACTAAAAAAATCGCGAAATAACGACTAATTTCCGGTAAAATTCGTGAAAAAATGGTTAATTTCGTCCAAAAATCGCAATAAAACGCCAGATTTTACCAAAAGATTTCTGGAAAAACGGCAAATTTCGTCCGAAAATCGCAATAAAATGGAAAATTCTGTCAAAATATTTGCAAAAAACGGCTAATTTTGCCAAAAATTCGCGAAAAAAACGCAAAATTTGTCAAAATATCCCGAAAAGACGGCAGATTTCGTCAAAAGATGGCGAAAAAATGCAAATTTCGTCAAAGAGACACACACAAAAAAGAAATTTAATGCCAGAAGTGAATTTTTCTGTTCTAAAAACTAATTTTCCTGCTTCAAAATTGTGTTTTTAATGCTCAAAAAGCGGATTTTTACAGCTTCACAATCAAGGCGTGTGAAGATAAAATTGCACCCGGGGCATAATTAGAATTTGAGGCCTCTCCCTTTCCCAACTTTTTCTTGTGACAGCTCAAAAATGTCGTTTGTGGTATGAATTTGGCACCCCCTAAATTTCCGTGCCCGCGGCGACTTCCTCCTTCTTTCCCCCCTCCCCCCTGTTCACAATCATCTTTTGATTGTCCAAAACTTTCTAAATGTGAATCCTGAAAGCACCCGTTTATGAAACAAAAAGAACCCTGTATTCAACAAAAGTATTCTTTTTTTATGTCTTTTTCAATAAATCAGACTCGCCCTTTAACAATCTTTTAACAAAATCGGCCGTTTTTTCGCAATCTTTTAACAAAAATTGCCGTTTTCTCGCGAAATTTTAACAATAATTGCCTTTTTTGCGATTTCACGAAATTTGTCGTTTTTTAGTGATTTTTTAGAGAATTTGCCAGTTTTTTGCGATCTTTTTACAACATCTGCTGCTTTTTGCGATCTTTTAACAAAATCGACCGTATTTTCGCGATCTTTTAGCAAAATTTATCATTTTTTTCTTTTTGTTCAATTTTTTGGCGAAATTTTTGTTTTTTTTTCTCGATTTTTTGACGAATTTTCTGCTTTTTCACGATTTTTGAACCGCTAGATTCCAGGTTCAACTCTATAAAAGTGCTCTGAAAAATGTAAAAACTGCTCTTTTCAGAACAATACCGCCTTGCTTATTTTAAAACCTGGAGGAAACTCTGGAACAAGTAGCAAAAATGATTGCAAAACAGATGAAGCTACCCATCAGCCAAAAAGCAGAAATTGAATCCAGAAGAAAATGTACCAAGTGAAAACGTTGAATTGCCTGACGTTTTGAGAGAAGAAAAACTAAAACGATTGAAAGATAATAATACTTGGTTAATTGTAGACAATGGTGGATTAGGTTGTTTAATCTGCAGAAAAGTAAAAGATTTAGGAGTACTTAGTGATAGTAATTTAAGACTTTCGAAAGTATGGCAAAATTGTTCTATCACGCTAAGTGGTAAGGCAGGCTCGGTACAATCCAGTTTGAAAAAAAAGATATACGAACACAAAAACATTCATGCACATAAAAAAGCTGCAAAAATTTTGGAAAAATAAGCTAAAAAAGAAATTGACAACCACATTGAAAATATGAACAAACCGCAATTTTCGAATACAGAAAAGCTTTTTAGGACTGTGTATAAAATTGCGAAACAACAAAGACCATTTGTCGATCTTCCAGTTGACTTTGATTTGCAGAGATTAAATGGAATATCAATGGGAAATATTTTGCTGATAAAACATGTGCAGAAATTGCACTACATATTGCGTGTGAAATATAATTTAATCTGTTATCTTTTTGTTTACATTCAGCACTTCTGTTTCTTTCAATGAACTTACATCTAATCTTAAACTTTAGTTACTAAATAAATATGTCAGTCCACACACATATTTAAACTTTTTTATTTTAATCTTTTGTTATAACGGAGATGGAATTGTTTAAACACCGTATGTTGTTACCGGCAAAGTAAAAAAAACAAACTTTTTAAACTTAAATCGCTGAATAAATGTGAGTCTCCATATCCAGACTTTTAAATTTTAATTTTTTGATATAATGGAGATGGAAGCAGGCGAAATTTTGATCTTACTGAAGACACGGACCGTTTACATTCCGCATGCTGTTTTCCGGCAACAGGAAAAAAAATCGGCGATTTTTGTATCGCAAACATATTATTTTACATGTATATAGCATATTCTGTCCAATGTAACCTTTAAAAATTGATTTTGTCAAGTTAAAAATAAATTTAGCTATACTTTGAAAAAAAAAATTATCAAAAAAAATTTTGAAAAATAGCGTTCCGGTTCGTGAAATTTTCCATTGTAATTTTGAAATAGCGTTCCGGTTCGTGAAATTTTCCATTTCGAGCCCTGGATAAAATTTAAAAAATTCATTTTATAGAGCAAAAATTATCCTGCCCCTCGAATTATAAACACTACCAAATGGTCATTGAAAGTTACATTACGCTGGGACTACGATACAATAATGATTTTTTCGATTAAATATTGATCATCGTAATTAGTAAACTGGATGTAGATCCCAAATTCGTTTCTTAACTTGCAGGGATAAGGAAATAGTAATAAAACTATAAAATAATAATTTTTATATAGCAAAAATTATCCTGCCTTGTGAATTACAAACACTACCATAGGACCATTGAAAGATATATTACGCTGCAATTATGAAATGATAATGATTATTTCTATTAAATATCGATCATTGTATGCCTAAGTAATATATTTAACGCTGCAGAATTTAAATTGAAAGACATTTAAAAAAAGGACGAAATTGAAAATGATTTAAAAATAGGTATTGTTATAGAATTATTTGTATTGCGTTAGCCACTGACTTCAGCGCCATCTGTAATTTCATTGTTTACATCTGAAAAAATGAGCGGATTTCTAGTGGTCGCGGATTTTAGGGACGCAGATTTAAGGGAATCTACTGTATAGAATTTTTAAAAATAAAACAAACTTTGTGTTTCAAAAATTTTTTGTGAATTACCTTTTCGATTTTAGCAAAACTTAAAGTAAATGAGCTTTTTAAATCTATTGAAATGGGGACTCATCATTCAATTTCATGACCATGTACATTCTTTAAGTGTGATATTATAGAACATTTGTCTTTTATAAATATCTAAGATATGTAATACATGTGTACTATGCTAATTCGTTATGACTAATTACTCTAAATTCAATAAATTCATTTTTGTTTTGTTATTTGGTAGAAAAATGAATTTATTTGAGATGTTTATATGATTCCTATTAAAATGTTTTTAGTTCACTTTTTCTTTTCATATGTGCTTTAATTAATTGTAGGCTAATGAGAATAGTGCTGTAAAAGGAATTATCTGTGAAAATGTCATTAGTTTTTTACTGGCTACCTAATATGAGGAAAAATAACATATTTGAGACCAGCCAGTTTCTCTTGTAATGCTTTAAAATCATTTTAATAAATTGATTATACTAAGTCTATTTCTCTACTTTCAGACTGAATTTTAAAATCTTGCTCTTAAACTGGACTTTTTATGCTGTTTATATAAATTTCACATTATAAATTCAACATAATTATCTGGAATATATGCTGTTTTGGTAATTTTTATCTTAGATACTGAAATGTTTATTGGTTTGTTTGTTTTTGAATAAAATAGGCTATCTGCATGATATTTTCTTCCATCTTGTCATGGCTGGGTCTGTGTTGCTGAAAGTGGTTTCTGCCATGCCAATGGCAGTAAGTGGTTTTGTCTGGCAGAAACTGACAAAAAACTTGGAAGAAATCATTTCATGACGTAATATGAGATTTTTTTAAAATATTAAATTCACTAAGTACATTTTATTCAAGATAAATAAATAAAAAAATATCATGGATAGTGCTTATTTAAAAATAAATAAATTTGTATTATGAAAAAGGAGTAATGCAATAAATAAAATTTTTGTTATAATATGATTATGCAGTTTTATACTTAATCAATTATTAGAATATTTTAAAATTTCAATTCAAAATAGAAAATTTTGTCCGATACTTATTTTAAATTAAACACTTCGTCAGCAAGTAATGATGATCTTGGGAGAATATTTGAGCATTTCTTTTATTAAGAAACAGTCTGGGTTCTGAAAGCTTAGCAAAATTAGTTCTGGGCTATGGAATGCTCTGTGAAAAAAAAAATAATAATAGCATTAATAGAGTGTAAATTTTGTTCTTTTAGTATTGTAAAATGATTGTAGAAAATATTTCATTAAAATTTTTTTCTGTTTTTTGTGCTTTTATTTACTTTTATATTTTAATAAGAAACATTTCCATTTGTATATAGTAATAATAATAATAATATAATCTGTAAGATATTGGATTGTATCATTTAAAAATATTTTTAAAAGTGATTTTTAAAAAGGTCATAGAATGTTTTATCTATTTTTTTTTACATTTAAATTCAATTATAAACTTTAATGTTAATAGTTAAACTTGTGAAGCATCAGATTATCATTATGAAAATTTCTTTTTTTCAAGTGAAAGAAAATTAGTGAAATATGATAGAACGGGAGGCACCAACACAGACAACTACTTTATCTGGATGACTGACAGATATCTGGAATATATTAAACTTCGATAAGCATATTAAAATGCAACTAACTGCTCTGCCATGTCCTATTTTGGTAGAAATCACATCCAGACCCAATATTTAATTGGTTGGTTGGTAAATTTGCCATTGTGTTTTCTTGTTGCCAGTCTTCCATGTTTTCATACCTTTGGGTGCAGGAACACATAATGATAAAGCTACGAGTCAACTGCTAAAATTGGGTTTTCAAGTATTTTTCCTGCAAGTTATGACTTGGCAGACCGAATGTGTTTTAATATGCTAATCAAGTTTTAATTAATTCTGGAATGTCAGCCGTGAACTCGATATTGGTGATTGTCTGTGGTGCCGTCTCCCAGTCTATAAAGACAAGTATATTAACATGATCATTTTGAAACTTTTATCTATGTTGAATAACATCCATAATCGTTAGCTTTAATTTTTAACATAGTTGTTTACGTATGAAATATATGTTTGATTTATAAATCATTGCTGATTAAAGTTCTTATTAGTATTGATTCTTAGTTTCTACTATTTTTATGTGCTTCGTAATTATGTAAATACATAGCACCAATATTTGCCGTTCAATCCGTCTGTCTGTCCATCCTCATATAACAATTCAAAAACTATCCAGCCGGATCGTTTAAAATTTAAAATATATAATTATTTGATAATTTGTCGAATCATTTCAAATTTTATGAAAATCGAATGCATGGTTCAATTACAAAGACAATTAAAAGGTTTCCGATACATTACTGTCTATAGGGGGAAAAGTTTCAAGTACATTTTAATGGTCTTACACTTTTTCGAACATAATAAAATTGATATGCATCTATGAAGTATTTACTATAATATACATTCTGTACAATCTGTGGTGCAAAGAACATTTGTTATTGATTAACAAGGCCATACAATAATATTGCATTACAAAATGGTATAGTGAGCACATTGTTTGGTGCACATTTTAATTCTATTAAACTATTTAACATTTTTTTAATATTGATACACGTTGATGAAGATTGCTACATTATTTCCCGTATAATAAAAAGCAGGTAGTATTTACAGGGACATACATTTTGGATACTATATTGTATCTGAAATAATGTATACTATTACACCAAGATCTGAATAAATTTATGTGCATTCGTAATTACATAAATATGTAGCACCTGTGCCATATATGTATCGTTCAGTCTGTCCTTCATAAGAGATCCAAAACTACCCTATCAAATTTAAAATATATTATTGTTGTATAATTTTGACAGTTCATATTTTATGAAAATTGGATATATAATTTAATTACATGGACAAACAAAAGTATTCCAACACATTACGGTCAATAGGAAAAAAATAGTTTCAAATACATTTTAATCATGTTATAAACTTTCTAATATAATAGAATTTATATGAATCTGTGAAGTAGATACTAAAATATACATTCTGTACAATCTATGATACAAAGAATATTTATTATTAATTTACAAGGCTACTCAAAGGTATTCCACTTCATTATACTATACAGGGAAATATTGTTTTGGGGCTTGTTTTAATTGCATTAAACTATTTAGTATTTTATGAAATTAATATACGTTGTTGCGGTTTATTTAAGTTAATTCCTATATAATAGAAATCAGATAGTATTTACAGGTACACACAAAAGATTTTGACCACTATACGGTATGCAAAGTACTGTATATTATAACAGCAAGATCTGAATGTTTTTAATTTTTGTTGAAGTATGAACGCACCTTATTTGCACCGCTTCAAGTGCAATTTCCAACTTGATTGACATCATTTCTAAAACGTTGGTTTAAACCGGTTATAACCATTTGTTTTAACCACCCTGACAGAATCTTGCCAACCTTACGTTCGAGGTTAAATCATGACTATTATACTCACCTTAGACTTTATTATAACTCAATTTGATGTTTTCACTTCACACATTTCATCTATTTGCCTAGACCAATCTAAAAATATATTTCACAGTGAGCTGTGTTTTGAAATTCCATGAGAAAATGCATTTTGATTTACCTACTATCAACATCATAGGCCTTTAGCATGTTGAGTGCCACGTCAGATTCCGTTGATTGACTCTGAACATTTAGTCTAAGCCTCCTATTATTTAATGATGTAATCCTCTAGTAAACAAAAGTAAAATAAATGTTAAAAAATTTTTCAATCATTACATAAAATATATATTTTTTTAGTTTTATATAATATTTTACTTTGTCAGACACCGGTGACTGACGCTGCAAAAAACACAAAGTTCATTGTCATTCAACAATGACTGACGTAGCATTTAATGATTTAAGCAAGGTAAAAATGCTAATAAATGATTAAATTTTTACCATACACTATAACTTGAAAGTATAATGCATATTCTTGTCATAATAATCTTTTATATTTTTTGAAAAAGCAAAAAGTTTGGATAAATTCTGAATGTGTACATTCTATTCCCCTTGCCGCAAAATAGTTGATTTTTTCCTCACTGTTTAAATATATCAGTTTCCACTGATGATATAAAATTATAAAATTTCATCCTCAAATTTGCTTTATTTTTAATTTTTAATATTATTACAACAACTTTTAACTTTAATGTTTATTTCCTTTATGCTAAATTTGTTTTGTGATGGTAGATATTTAGTTTATATGTTATAATTTTACATATAGTTTTATCAGTAATAATTAAGAAATACCCCTGATGCGGATTTAGTTTTCAAGTATCAGATAATTAGGTTTCTATTGTAGTTTTTAATACTATAATACAAATTTTACTTTAATTCACTTAATACATTATTTTTTTATTTTCTTGATATTTTTTCCTTATAAATTGTTTGTTAATGAATAATAAAACTGATTAAAGTACTTCTGTCTATTGCAGATGATATAAAGTTAGCTGTACATCAAATCAATCAAAACTATCTGTAAAATCTGAAATATGCAGAGAAATACTTTTTCACAAAACATGCTTGGAAAAGCAGCTTCTAGCTCAGAGCAGAGAAAATATTTTATGTGTGAGATATGCAACAAGAGTTTCTCTCAAAAGGGCTATTTAAGAACACACCTGTTAATTCATTCTGGTGAAAAATCTTTTGTATGTCAGATATGCAACACAATATTCTCCCAAAAAAGCAAATTAAGCCAGCATTTGTTAATTCATAGTGGTGAGAAACGTTTTGTCTGTGAAATATGCAACAAAAAATTCTCTCAAAAGGCTGGTTTAAGTAGGCATCTGTTAATTCATGCTGGTGAGAAACCTTTCACATGTGAGCTATGCAACAAGAAATTTTCTGAAAAAAAGCAGTTTAAGCAAACATCTATTAATTCATACTGGTGAGAAGCCTTTTGCATGTGAGATATATGACAGAAAATTTTCTTACAGGAGTTGCCTGAGAAGGCATCTGTTAATGCATACTGGGGAAAGACCTTTTGTTTGTGAGACATGCAACAAGAAATTCTCTTATCAGAGTAATTTAATCTTACACCTCTCAATTCATACTGGTGAAAAATCTTTTGAGTGTGAGATATGCAAGAAGAAATTCTCACGAAAGAGTACATTAAACACACATCTCTTAATTCATACTGGTAAAAAATCTTTTGTTTGTGAGATATGCAACAAAAAATTCTCTCTAAAGTGTAATTTAAACAAACATCTGTTAATTCATTCTTCTTAGAAACATTTTGATTGTGAGATATGCAACAAAATGTTTTCCCATAAAGGTGATTTGAGCAGACAGGGTTAATTCATACTGGTGAATATTTGCGAGAGATATGAAATCTTCAAACAAACATCTGTTAAATAGTAGTGATAATCAAAATGTTCTTGCAACTTTTTTCCCATTGACCTTAATGTTTCAATCCACTTTGACTGCTCCTGTAAATGAACTTTACGTACTACACACTTCATTTTGTGTACTGATCATACTGTAGAAAACGTCAATAGCATATTAAAATTTGAGGCAATTCGAGTGTGTTTGCAAGTGTTGGAGTATGGACATACAAGACAAATTCATTAACCTTTTCCCTTTATTTATATGTTTAAAAAATGAACAAGAAAGGAAATTCATGCATCCAGCGTAGACTATGATATATAATACAATTGGAATATTTTGTCAAAACTTCAGTTGTATAGTAGTACAGGGAAAATGTTTTTCCCCTGAAATGTCAGTAAAGGCTTAATTAAGAGACATAAAAAGTTTTCGATTTCCATCTATTAGTCTATATGTCTGCAGTAACTGCTGCAAAAAACCAATTAGCTTCAAAATAAATGGGCATGTTGGTGACGTGTCCGAATTTAGCTGCATAGTTTTTGTTATATTTGTTTCATTCGTCCTGCAAATATAGAATATTGTGTTTTACAATATGATGCTTTTCTATAGCAATTCAGAGAATTTTCAAAGTTTTGTTTGTTGAAAGAAAATTATGCATCTGCTTTATGTATTTAAGTGGTAAATTATGGATGCTAAAATTTCCAAATAAAGGAATTATACTTTTTATTTAGACTACTGTCAATATATTTGCCAATTTTTTTTAATTTATGTGTATAATTTTTGGTGGAATTTTGTACATGTTTACCAATAAAATAAAATATTTTGTTTTATTAACCTCCTCACTGACAAGCTCGTCTATAGACGTTCCCTGAGCTCCAAGTTTTACTGCAGCATAAGCAATATTTAAATTAATATAATTCTACAAAATAAAAATCCAGTTTTGAAAAATTAAGATTAATACTCTCAAAGATTATACACCTCTACATAATAACATATTTTGTATCAGGTGGGAAAAAAATATCTTTTTTTAATATTTTTAATAAATTACAGAGAAAACAACATTACAATTTTACCCTTTTGCCGGGCAGTCAGGGGGTCAAAATGATATTACTTAATTGATTTAATGGATTTTTAATGTATGGATTTTTAATGATGACACACTCAAGGATAACATTCATATTTGTAAATAAGATTTTTCTACAATTTTGAAAGAATCATATTTTTTTAGCAATTAATACAGAATGCTGAGAAAACAACATTACAATTTTGCCCTTTTGCAAGACTGTCAGAGCATTAATTTACTTATTTGACGTGATACATCTTTTTTTCATATCATCAGCTCCCTTGCAACTTCATTTCATAACCTATAAAAAAATCGGTTAAATAACTGCGATTAAAAAATTTTAGCAGAAAGTTGGTCCGTATGAAATAAAAGATTAGTTAATTTTAAACAATCTGGACTGCAATACAGTTTTGCACCAAATTTAAATTAAGTTAGTTACATTATTTTTTTTAATTTAATGTAGATAAAATAGCTAAAAAAATATCTTATATGCCAGTTTGATGCGATTTAGGTCATTAGCATTGAACCTGAGTATGAATGATGCATTTAAATATATCCAAATATGCCTATCTTGGGGGTGATTTTTGTAAGTTAATGCTATCAAGTAGATTAGTATGTATTTAAATTAAAATATTAGCATGCTAAAAATTAAAAAAGTATATTTAAAAACATGTAAATGCTTTTAAATAATGCTTTTTATTGCATGATTTGATTAGATAATATGGTTAGAGATGCTTTAAAAATATGGATAAAAAATAGTTCATTTTCACTTATGACATTTTTTTTCGGGTATCTGATCTCATTAAATTTGTGATCCTGTTTTTTTTTTTTTTTTTTTTTTCCAAGATTATTTTTTATCCTTTTGCGAAAATAATTTGCTTAAAGTTACTGATTATGCGCACAAAATATGTATATCAGTTTATTGGACTATAAAGTATTTATGTGCCCTTAAATGTAATTTTGTTCCCCTTCACTTTGTTATAATTTAAGGATTATAAGTGATTTTCTTGTTTGGTTTTATAGGAACTGTATAGATCAGACCTTACGTATATGACCATCAAAACTGTTTTCCAGAAAAAAAAATTATAAAACCACTAGATATCTAAATTATATGAGGACCCCAGAAGCCAAGGGGTATAAGTGACAAAATTGAAAAAATTGAGTTAAGTGCACAGGGTATCTGGAAATATGCTTTTTTCATTTCAGGTAAAGAAATATAGGTCATTTTCTTATTATTTGGGGAGTTATAGAGATAAACCACTTTTTTCGAAAAACAAACAATATTGATTAATTATACATTTAAAGAAAATTTTACTCTATTTTTCTAACACTTATTGAAATGAGAGTTTAAAGATTAGAATGCAACAAGCAGATGTTTCCTATTTCAATTTAGTCAATTGTTATTGATGTTCCAATTTAACATCAATTATCTTTAAACTCAATTTACTCCAAATCGACATTTTGTCACTTGTACCTCTTGGCTTCTGAGGTCGTCATATATGAATTAGATAAAATAGTTTAAGTTTAAGTTAACATTTATATTTGGATATTTCCTTTTATTATTTATTTGAAACCTTCTAAGAATTTCACATTATGAATATTTATATAATTTAGAAATAAATATGATGTACATTTTAGAAGGATGTTGGATATTATGTAAAATGGGATTAAAATACAATGACTTGCAGAGCTGATGCCAAGACTCCTGATCTGTAGATTAACTAATTAAATAACTGGCGGTCACTCACTAAAATTGCGGAAGAACATTGTTTTGGTACTAGAAATAAAAATCTAATGAATCGCCTAAAAAATTGAATTTTTACAATCTTTTAGAGGATGTTTTTAACACATTGAGGTGGGGAGGGGAGATTTTTTAATAATACTATGAAGTATTGTATCTTTCTTATGCATTTTTTAATTTTGAATCGCATTACACCATCTGTAATTCGATACAATCATTCATTACAGAGTAATGATATGTTTTTTAATGAATTCGAAATTTAAAATTATACTTGATTAATTAGTCTAGTTTTGTCGCCTATAAATTTAAAACATGGACTACACTATTTATAATCTTTTAAGTGTAAATTGAAATTTTCTGAAGTAATCCTGCATATAATAAATACGATACAAAATATTCCTGTGATATCAGATAAGGTAAAACGATTATTTTTATATAGTATTGAACACGAATTATGGTCAAGATTTTCTTCATTTGTTTGTCGAACTCTGCTATATTAATTCATCCATCCTAGAATCATAAAGTTCTGTAATATAAATTAATATTTTTATATACAGACTTCACATATTTTTATATACAGACTTCTATTAACACACAATGCACACTAAATGCTACGGCTCTTCTTTAAAAACACTCAAAAACAAATTGATATAGAGTTTTCAAACAAATTACATTTAAAAGCACATTATTATTATTTTTTTACCTATATGCCGGTGTAAAAAATTATAAATGGGCGATATTTAGAAGTTTTAAAATTTGCAGCATCAAAAATTGCAAAACTGAAATTTTATTAAAAATTTGAAAGTGTCATTCGTAAAATGACGTATGAATCACGCATATATATGTTTGGCCTTTATAATCCGGTATGTATATTAATATACATATAGGATGGGCAAAACATCCGTAAAATCTCTGAATGTTTATAAAATGCGGAAAAATAACTGAAATAAAAATGATTTACAAAATTAGCAACTATAGGTCAGGAATTTTTTTTTAAGACAAGAAAAAATCATTTAAAAAACAGCCAGTAGGTTGCGCTGACATACCTAAATGTTAGGAAAGATACGCAAGTAATGAAAAGAATGTCTCGAAATAGTTTATTGCAGCTGTATGTGTTCCATGTGACAACCATCACATAAATGTAGCAATGTAGAGTACAGCAGGTGAGGATGTACATCCTAACCGGGGATTATATCTTTCTATTGAAACCGATTGAATGGAGCATATCAATGCATCCTGGATTTCGAATATTTATATAAACATAAGTTTGCCGGTGTTAGATATAGAGACCGAGGAGGCCATGGGAGTCTGAAATTCCAGCTAAAGATTTTCTATCTTCAGTAAGTCATTACCAGAAATTTTTTGACTGGAGAAACAATGTGACTGGCTACTCCATCTTGCATAAGCATCTTCCACAAATGCGCTATCTGGATAGGTCTAGTCAACGATTTGGAGACATTCTTTTCGTTATTTGCATATCGTTTCTTTGATATGGCTACATCAACGTCATCTATTAGTAGTTTTTTGAATTATATTTTTCTACATTGAAGAAATTCCTGTGACTTATTAATTAATAAATTATCTTAATTCACGCTAACTCTGCAACCAGTTTTTTAATTTTAATTAATTTTCCGGTTTTAATAAATTTTTAAAGTCTCTATGGACTTTCTGCCCACTCGATATAAACACGATTTTTTTATCTACACAAATTGACACTTATATTCCGAAGCTAACATTTATGGTAGATTTTAATTAATAAAAAATGTATTGATAGTTTTTTCTGTTACTTTTTCCCCTAACATTTTAGAATCTTACAAAAATTTTAATTTATTATTGTTATCTAATGAAACTGTTCAATTTCGATATGTACTAAATCTAAAGTATCGCTTGCTGTGAGAATAATTTTCCAATTTCAAGAATTTTCTTTAAAATATTTGAGAAACGAAAATTAAAAATAGTAAAGATTTTAAAACAGAATGTTTAAAAACTGTTGTGAAAGAATATGCAGGTTTAGTTTTGAAAATACAGGAAATGTTTATTTAGAGATTGTAAAGACACCAAAATAAACATTGATGAGGAGCCCAGAAGCCAAGGGGTACAAGTGACAAAATGTCGATTTGGAGTAAATTGAGTTTAAAGATAATTGATGTTAAATTAGAACATCAATAACAATTGACTAAATTGAAATAGGAAACATCTTCTTGTTGCATTCTAATCTTTGAACTCTCATTTCAATAACTGTTAAAAAAATAGAGTACAATTTTCTTTAAATGTATAATTAATCAATATTGTTTGTTTTTCGAAGAAAGTGGTTTATCTCTATAACTCAGCAAATAATAAGAAAATGACCTATATTTCTTTACCTGAAATGAAAAAAGCATGTTTCCAGATACCTTGTGCACTTAACTCAATTTTTTCAATTTTGTCACTTATACCTCTTGCCTTCTGGGGTTCTCATATGATATTAATATTTCACTGTATTTCCACACACGCACATACACATATACATATATAATTTTGCTTTCAGAGAAGAAGGTTTTACTAAGAATTTCCTTTCATATAACTTTACTTTCCAAACATCCCACAAAACAATTTTTGCTCAACCCTCCACCCCCTTTTGAAGTCTGAGCAGATAGCTCTGCCCGTAACAGAACGCAAAGTTTGGATTGAAATTCAAATTGAAACTCGACCAAAAATTCTCATCTACTCTAATGTGAAATGAAGAAAAATTAATCCATGTTTTAATGTAACTATAAAATCTAGTGTACATTTACTTCTTTAATATATAAACTTTTATTTATGAAAATAAAGATCTAGTATATTCTCATTACAATTCAAGTAATGTAGAACTTCTAAACTACAAACAATGCCAAATGAGAGGTCAAAATAGGCTGCAAAATTAGTCCCTTATGCATTATTCTAAGACAAATATATACAAATTTTTGAGATGTAAATTAAAAAATATTCACTAAATAGAGGTGTCCACTATTTGGAAGTGTCCACATGGAGGTTTTAATGTGCATTCTAATGCTATTGAATTGCAGATAAGTTTCACTGTTCCAAGATGTGTACTAATCAGGGATTTTAATCAATTTAACAATTGATACGTCTATTATTTCCAAAAATACATTAAAAATATTATATGGGGATGATTATACTTTTGTACAATTCTACACACATATGTATACAACTGCACTTAAAATAATAAAAATTGTACAGTATTTGTTTCCGGCTAATATTGCATAAGTAAATTTCATCAATTAGTAAATAAAAAAATAAATAAATATAATTTACAAATTTAACAATCATTTAATTGAACTACATGCTTTAAACTCTGAAATACTTACAAGGAAGGTCTCCATACGGGCATACCCCAAAAAACCTGAAAAAATTACAGAGTGTCCTTCTTGTGTGGATATATACGTTTATAAAAAAATTCGGCGGAACCTCCATTCAGTAACCGAAAAAAAAATAATGAAAATTTCGTTATTTGGCGATTTATCGCCGGTTGGCAATGGAACGTAATTTACTTTGTGTCAAATAAAAATACTTTGTGTCAAATACACTTCAAGAAAAAAAAAGTTTCATGTTGAATTTGTTTTGATAAGTTTAATTTAAATAACTTTAGTTTTGTAAGTTTTAGTTTGTTTTAAGTATAATATTGTTATATCGAATTTTATATGTATTTATTCAAATTTAATAATCAAAATTTGAGATTTAAAACGAAATGCATAACTTAAATTTAATTAAATTTCTTTCAAGCTCAAAGTCCAATTGAGAATTGCCGATTAGATTTTGTTGCTATGGAAACATATGACGTTTATATTTGAATACGCTTAAATGTATGAAGATAATTTTTATCAATATGATATTTTCAAACGATTAATTAAATAACTACTTCAACGAACAATATATATATATGTAATACAATATGTATATACATGTATATAATATATTAAAGTCTCTCATTTTTTATGTTTAAATTCATTAAATACCATTTACACGCAAACTAAATATCCAACAGTTTTGAGTTTCATTATAATCGTTTGCTTTTGGCGAAGAAAAGGGCTGCTCGCCAAATCGAGTAACTCTTTAGTCTTTTGACGCCAAATATTCGAAAATATTTTATTTTTTACACAATATCTAATGTGATTCCGCTGCTAATTTTGACAGATCCTTTATTACATACATAAGTATTTTAATTAGTATTTTTTTCATAAAATTCTGGGTATGCCCAGTATGGAGACCATCCTTCTTAGATCAAAAACAGGCTTTTGTTAGTTGTGATATCTTTGGCAATTAACTTGATGTATCTGGCTAATAGGAAAGCATTAATTAATAAATTTCACAAAGTTATTGATATTTTCTTTACAGAAAAATACTTTATGGCGTTGATTTTGGGCAATCTAAAAATATCTTAAATTCTAAAAAGTATCTATTATACTTTTGAATAAAAAATTTTCTCCGCCTATATTCTGTAATGCAGAATAGATCCCTAAGTGTTTATACAAAGGGAATTTTTTTTAATGTGATTTTCTTTTTTATCATTAATTGCCAACTTAATAAAATGTCAAAATAATAAAAGAAAAAGAAAAAAACCCAGAGAAATGAGGAAAAAATCAAAAGCACCGAAAAACAAACCAGGAGTCTGTAGACTTTGGCACAACCTAATTTTCCACCCTAATTTTCCAACCTAATTTTCCTAATCACCAATGAATTAGCTGATGACTATTTGGGTAAAAGCAACATGTCCACAGAGGCATGGCCCCCATGCAATTAATCCAGATTTCCATTAAGAAGTTTCCGAATAATTAAAATTAGCCAAAAATGACCAGAATTCTTATACGTGAAAAACTTTTTTTAAGATTTACGGAGGACCCCCCTCCTAAAAAGGCATTAAAAAGATAAGTAAAAGAAGTAAAAAAGTAGATAGGTATATAAAGTAAAAAAAGTGTTTTTGACCGTGAGGAAAAGTCAGCTTTTCCTGCTTGGTTTTTAGAGATTCAACTAATTTTATTCAAACACACGAAATTCGTGGGATCCAAACAATTTAAAAAACATTTTAGAGCTATCAGAAACTCAGAAAGAATGTTTTACATTATTTTTAGAATTTTTATTGCAGTTAAGAGTAATTTTTGCAAGCACCAATTTGAAAATTTCTTTAAGAGTTTCTGAAGCTGATCAAACTTAAAAAAATAAGTTCAATGATAGATTTTATTTGTTTTTTGGAACTTTACAACAGAAAGATACCAAATATTGAAGGGTTTTCAGAAGTTCTTTCTAACTGAAAATTGTATTTTAGTAAAATGATTTTTAAATTTTCCCGGCACATTTTTTAGAAGATTTTGGTATTTACAATTACATAGAGCACAATTAAAGATTATTTTACCTTGTTCAGTGTGATCCAGCAAGGATTGCAAAACTAGTAAGTGTTGCAATCTATTTTTTAAGTTTAACAACATTGATTACTGAATTTATTGTGCTAATAGAATATTTATTATTCATTTTAAAATATTAATTAATCTCCAAACACCTCAATATATATATATATATATATATATATATATATACAGGGGATTCTAAATTGTTTTTACAAAAAATAGGGGTGATAGTACACATCAAGACAAACAATATTAAATAAGAAACCAAGGATCCCAAACGTTTTCCGAAGGAGATAGCCACCATTAAAGTTTCAAATAATCATAAAAAACGGGAAATCTGGTGGAATGATTTGCGATTTTCACTAAAACTATTCTTTATGTCAGTATTGTCTTAAAAATAAATTTCAAAAAATTCCGATAGAGGGCGCTTTAAACTTTGGAGTAACAAACAACCATTTTTCCGTTACATTTTGCATTTCATTAATTTTTTTAGAAGCTTAGATATAAACTTAAATTTTGAGTTTAAAATCTGAAACGTTGGGAGTGGTTAGGTAACGCAAACTTTACTGTGTTCAAAGGGGAAGGGAGGTACAAATTTCAGATGATTATAATAAACGGAAAAAATGGTCGATTCGTTTACTGGTTTTGCTAAAACTATACTTTACGTTAGTAGTTTCTTAAAAATAAGTTTTAAAGAAAAATTTCAAAAAATGCCAATAGTGGATGTTTTAGACTCTCTTTACAGTTTGCAAAAATCTCGAAAAAATATACTTTTTTTATTTTTAAGTATGTTTAATTAAGTTATAAAAGTAATTAAAAATAATGTTTAGTTGGATTTGGCAATCGCAAAACTTTTTTTTATCTCATAGATGTTAATACATCAAAATCCGCTATCACACTGCCAAATTTAAATGGATATCTATGCCCATTATGAAAATTCTAAAGATATGAAATCCAGCGCATTAGTTCTAGATATATGACTCGCGGCGTAGCTAGGATGACATCCGGGGAGGATGTAAATGGTGTCACCCCTTCCAATCCGTCATACTTTTTCACTCACAATTCTATATTATTATAACAAATGACCATACCGTTTCATATTTCCTTTCTGTTTTCCTGCAAAAAAAAAACAGTATTGACTAATCACTTAACCCATAGTCCACATAAGCCAACGTCGTGTCTACATGTAAAACAAAAAATTCTTCCTTTTAAAAATTTTCTTTTGCTACCCACTCATTGGATAGATAGGTTTTGTTTCCTGGTGCATGTTTTATTTATACATCATTCTGCATAAAATTCCGCATTCTCAAAGAAAAGAAAACTTACTCTATTGCGTCGTGCGCTAAAAATTTCATTTTTTTCAGAATTCCTATCCAAAATCTTATAAGATTATACATATATATTTGTTAAATAAAGATTGGGTGACATCCGGAACGGACCGCCCCCTCTGCCTCCCGCTTGCTACGCCACTGATATGACTATCGCTAAAATCGCTTAAATCCTACATAATGCAGCTTAGCAGCTCCACCTACTGTGCAGTTAACACCAATACGTAATTAGAGCAATTTGTGCAAAAGTCTAATTGAATCCTAAATAAAATGAAAATTCATGCATTAGGTATTTCTTTGAGATATACCTATTGCGAAAATCTTGGAAAATGAATGATAGCAGCATGACCTATTGAGACATTTGCACCAAAATATCATAAAAATGTCAATTCATGTCAAAGACTAACCGCATTTGAAGTCTGATGAAAATCCGTACATTAGTTCTAGAGATAGACCTAGTGAGGAAATCGCAAAAAAATGCAGCCTAGCAGGGCAAACTGTAAAGCAATACCGAAATGTAAAACAAATGATGTCAATTTATGTTAAGAACAAACCGAATCTAAAGTTTGATCAAAATCTGTGAATTAGTTCCGGAGATTAAGCGATTGAGGAAATAGTGAAAAATGCTGCATAGCAACACCACCTGTTGAACTATTTACAACACCAAAACTTATCAGCAAAAATTTATATCCAAGGCTAACTGAATATGATTTTTTATTAAATTCCGTTTATTAGTTTTGAATGTAGAAGGCCCATAAAATTTTGTATCGCATACACAAACAGAGACTTACAAACAGATATTTTATGAAAACAAGTTTCTCGCAGTCTAAAACGTGTAAATCTGTCGAAAACCGGCATCCGAAAAATTCCATGAATCCAATATTTTCTGTTTGTAAAGATAAAAGAAAGTAATGATACGTATTTTTAAATATTTTTATACTAATATAATAAGAAAGAAATGTTTGATTGTAGGGGCTAATCTATGGAACTATTGACCCATTTCAAAAATATTGTTGGCAAAGTGGAACGACACACTGTATTTAACATTAGGCTATATTTTATGATCGTATGATATCCTCAACAGAATGCAAAAGCAAAATCTTCCTAAAAGTATATTTATGTTATTAGATCTGATTTGATGGGTATAAAAATTAGAATTTTGATTTTTTTATTTTACTTTAATCATCATCCCGAGAAAAATGCGTATGAAATAATAATTATTAACTAAAAGCCAAAAAATTTTCCTCAATCCGGCCATCACTGACAGTCCAAGAGCTGACAGAACAAAATCCTAAGTTATCGAGCACAGGAAAAAAAACTCTTTATTTTATGGAAAAGTAGTAATAGGGAAATCTAATGATCCACATCTGACGGAAGTGAAGTGGTGCACAAGGCAAAAATTAATGCCACTAGTGGTTAACTCGTAGGCTTAGCACTGTGTTTTCTTGAACCCAGTTTTCAATATTTCCATACCTTAGATTGTAGGACAAACACAATGCTAAACCTACGAGTTATCGTAGAATTCACTTCCGGCAAACATGGATCATTAGATTCCCTTATTACAACGCTACCATAAAATAAAGGATTTTTTCTTGTGCTCGATAACATAGGGTTTTGAGCTGTCAACTCTTGGACAATGAAGATTTTATCTTATTTATTTTATCTTTCATGTTGGCGTATCGTTGATGTCACGAAACCTTATTTGCTTCACTCCTCTGTCTGTTAATTACAAAGTTCATTCAGAGATTTTGTTTAGGTTAAACTTGAAATTTTGCATATTAACAGCAGAATACATCCGATCACACGAAAAATCATAAAGTATTGAAAAAAAATTAATTAAATTAATTAAATTAATTCGACCATTTTTGCTACTTCTTGACTTCTAAATATAATTTTAATTTCGGTATTTATACCATGCAACATACGAATTGCTAGAGCATTGGTTTCATAAGTCAAAAAGCTTTAAGTCGAATAAATATTGATTTTTTTCAAAATATAAAGTTGTAGTTATTTCAGCCGAATTTCTTTTTTATAAATAAAATGGGACAATATTGCATGTTCTTGCTTTCTCCCCCTACAAGAAAATGAACCCAAAGGAACTTGCTGTTTCTTTTTAATTACTTATTTCTAAATAATCTATTAAAGCACAATGGTTTAGTGGTCAGAGCATCTGGCTGCCGTGCTGCAAGTTGAGAAAACACCAGCCTATTGATCAAGGTTCACTCAGACTTTCATCCATTCGAGGTTGATATAATGAGTACCAAATTTGCTCGAGGTCTAAATACCAAGAGTCTCACGCAGAATCATCTTTCCGGGACATATGCTGTATAGCACTTTGGGGCCCAGGGAAAAAACAGGTAAGGGCACCGTATTCCCAGACAATACTTCACGAATTGTTTAAAACAGAGTTATGTTCCAGTTTTGAATTAATATAACTAATCATTTTCATATTGATTACATACATACATATTACATTGTAAAACAGATCAAAAGACGGAAATTGAAGTTTTTTATTTACATTTTATAAGGGTTTTAAAATGTGTTTAATTAAAATAAATTTTATATCATTTTGCCATATTAAAAAACATCGTTTTTTAAAAAGTTCAAAAGTTGATCTTCATAATTTTTTTCAAGTACATTCCCGTCTCTAATAGCATGCATGGTCACAGTGACGTCACTGTGGGTCACTTTGGTCACATCACATCTGTGACCAAAATGCCACCACTCAGTGACGTCACATTGTGACTGAGATGTGACTTTCTTAAAAATCTTTAAAAATTTATAAAAAACATGTTATTTACTTTAAAAAACATGTTTCTGGCAATTTCAATATCGTCGCTTCTGTCACAGTTTCGTCACAATGTTAATGTCAAATTAGTCACAAATGACACATTTTTCACAAATTTGTCACATTGTGACCACTTTGTGAAACGTCACAAAAGAGCTCTAAAACGGCCATAACGACTTCACATTTTAGTCACTGTGACTACACATCGACAATCGATGGTCACAAAGTGACTTCACAACGACGTTGCAGTGACGTCACCACGCTTTACGGGGTAAGACATGATGACGTCACTGAAACGTCGTTGTGAAGTCACATTGTGACTTTGTGACCATCGATTGTCGATGTGAAGTCACAGTGAATAAAAGGTGAAGTCGTTATGGCCGTTTTAGAGTTTTTTGTGATGTCACATTGTGACCACTTTGTGACGTCACAATGTGACCAATTTGTGAAAAGTGTGTCATTTATGACTACTTTGACATTAACATTGTGACGAAACTGTAACAAAAGCGACGATATATAAATTGCCATAAACATGTTTTTTAAAGTAAATAACATGATTTGAAGAATATTTGTAATTTTTTAAAAATTTTACGAAAGTGACATCTCGGTCACAATGTGACGTCACTGAGTGGTGGCATTTTCGTCACACATGTGATGTGAACAAAGTGACGTCACTGTGACCATGCATGCTATGAGGTTGGAAAGTTTTAAAAGGAGATCGAATATGATGAAGTAAGCAAACTATTCAAACGCATTTTACCAACTTTTATTAACGTGTAAAAAACACATCAGATCTTTATTCTTTTATGAAAAACAATAAGAATTTAGAAGATCTTGAAACTAACTAATTTAATAACAACAAGTAATGATATCGTAATCAAATGAAAAGTATTTTCTTTATACAGAATCCTGATGAGAAAAGCAAAGTATCAAACCACATTTAACAAGTTTATTTACATTTTCAAATCTCATGAGAACGATTATTACCTTTTAAAATAATAATTACGGTACAAAACCCTTAATTATTTTATTTTCAATATTATTTTCAATAGTACCCCTTAAAAAACAGTTATTTTCAGCTTAATAGTTTATAAGAAAAACAGTTTTAACTTGTTCGTAACCAAGTACTGGGATACTTGTAGTTGGTAAACCGAGTTTTCTTTCCAGCTACGAGTTAACTCGTTATTGATATTCTTATCTAAATCGCCAATTACGTGTATTACCTTACAAAAAAGAGCACTGCTTAGCTGTTTGACACACAGAAAGAAACTGTACAATACACTTGCGTACTGAAATGGGACATTTATTTCTCGAAACGTAAATAATATAACTAAATGTAACAGAAATGTTCACTTTGGCATCTGTGAACAGATGCCAGCTTTGAAGAACCTCAGCTGTGGCAGCGAACGTGTCAAAATACAGTCAAGGTTCGATAATCCGCGCACCCATAATACTCAATTTTCTATAATTCACGTTTCTTTACAAATGTAAACAATGAAATAAACAATTAAGAAAATTTACAAATTTGTGATTAAAAAATTAATTTTTAAAACAAACATTAAAAATGTCGAAAAAAATCATAGTAAAACATATACTTTTTTTAAATATAATTCTTTTATTTTATTACAGTATAAAAAATGTATTATGGAATATATGTATTTATTTTCATTTAAATGCACATATATATAAGTTTTTTGAATATTTAAAATAACTTTCAAAAGGCACTTTTTGAGATAGCATATTAAATTAATTATTAGATATCATATTTATCTTTTCATATTAAACTGATTATAGAATTAAAATGTTGTCTAGAAATAATAAAATTATGTATAAACCATAACATTCTATAATCCACAATATTCTATAATCCGCACAACCTTTGGACCCTTTGAGTATTATAGAACTTTAACTGTAGAAGAAATTCATTGAGACTTTATTTTAACAAGTCTTTTGACACAAATATTCTCAATTATAAAGCTAATTGTACAGGCTTATAAATCTATATAGTGTTAAAAAAGAGAGAATTGCCATATTTTTTAGATAATATATAGATAAAGTCAAATAGATATAAAATATGGTTTGCCAAAAATAATTTTGAAGATTCTTGCTTACTGATTTATTAGTTTAAAATGAAAAAAATTGATTGGTCGTCGTTTCATTTTAGTTTCTCTAATATTTCAAATAAAATATTAATTTAATACTCGAATTCGCTAATTAGAAGTTTCTAAATACAAGAAGTATAAAAATTAATTAATCGAATTAACAAATTATGGGAGCAAATACAAAAGATTGCTCTTTCGTGATTTTTTTTTATATCTCACATAAATTAGCTCAATAGTATAGATTAAGCGAAGTTTCTTTAAAACAACTTTTTTTGAGAAATTCCTGTTACATATTTCACAGAAACTATTTCTCTCTCGAATGTATTAAAATATGACAGTTTAAACTACTTTTCTGAGAGAATTTTTTGTTGCATACCTCACACACAAAAGGCTTTTCACCAGAGTGAATTAACAGATGTTTTTTTAAATAGCAATTTCGAGAGAATTTCTTGTTACATATCTCACACACATATGCTTTTTCACCAGTATGTATTAACAGATGACTACTTAAATGGCTCTTTCGAGAAAATTTCTTGTTGCATATTTCACAGACAAAAGGTTTCTCGCCAGCATGAATTAATAGATGACTTCTTAAACTACAATTGTGAGTGAATTTCTTGTTGCAGATTTCACACACAAAAGGTTTACATCAGTATGAATTAACATATGCTTGCTTAAAACATTCTTTTGGGAGAATTTTTTTTTGCATATTTCACAGAAAAAAGGTTTCTCACCAGTATGAAGTAAGAGATGTGTGCGTAAATGACACTTACGTGATAATTTTTTGTTGCATACATCACAGACAAAAGGTTTCTCGCCAGTATGAATTAACATATGCTTCCTTAACCTACTTTTTTCAGAGAATTTCGTGTTGCAGATTTCACACAGAAAAGGTTTTTCACCAGTATGAATTAATAGATGACTGCTGAAATGAGACTTCTGGGAGAATTTCTTGTTGCATATGTCACAGACAAAAGGTTTCTCACCAGTATGAATTAATAGATGTGTGCTTAAACTACCCTTTTGGGAGAATTTCTTGTTGCATATGTCACAAACAAAAGGTTTCTCACCAGTATGAATTAACCGATGCTTGCTTAAACTACCCTTTTCAGAGAATTCCTTGTTGCAGATTTTACACATAAAAGGTTTCTCACCAGTATGAATAAACAGATGCTTGCTTAAACTACCCTTTTCAGAGAATTTCTTGTTGCAGATTTCACACACAAATGGTTTCTCACCAGTATGAATTAACATATGTTTCTTTAAGTCACTCTTTCGTGAGCATTTCTTCTTGCATATCTCACATTCAATAGGTCTCTCACCAGTATGAATAAACAGATGTGTGTTTAAATAACTCTTTCGAGAAAATTTCCTGCTGCATATTTCGCATGCAAAAGGTTTCTCACCAGTATGAATCAACAGATGCTTTCCTAATTCAGCCTTTCGTGAGAATTTCTTGTTGCATATTTCACACACAAAAGATTTTACACCGGAATGAATTAAAAGGTGTCTGCTTAAATAATGTTTTCTTGCAAATTCTTTGTTGCATACCTCACAAACAAACAGTTTTCCTTGCTGTGAGTCAGAACCTACATTTCCTAAAGTTTCTTGTAAAGAGATATTTTCCTCCATATTTCGTATTTTAAAGACATTTTTCAGTGATGTGAGGTGTATGAACATTCATGACTTTTCGCATCTGCTATAAATATAAGTAATAATTTGTATTATTTTTTAAAAATAATGAAAAAAAATAAATTTATTATGAAATATTAAATTAACGTAAAAATTTGAATTGGAGCAAACTCCCAATTATCTGATGCCCGCAAAACTAATGCTGTGTAAGATTAATTTTCTAATTGTATAAGCATTTAAAGTATAACAAAATTTAGAATAAATAAAATAAATAATTGCTATCATAAAATATAATAAAATATCACGGAAATTATTATTAATAAAAATTAGAAATAAATAATATAAATGAAGAATAAATCAAATATTTATGAATAAAGCATTTATAAATAAGAATTTGTTTTAAAAAATTTATAAATAAAAAAAATTATCAAACTTATGGCGAAAATGTTTTAATTTCACAGTGTCTATGAAACTAATGATATATTGTATAAGCAATGTGGATAAAATAATTTTATTTTTACCGCAAGGTACATTATACTATTGAGGATTGTTTCGTCAAAATTCCTTCAGATTTAAGAACTTTTTAAATGAACACAAATGTTCAAGAAAATATTTTGCATTGTCAATGCATTTCACATTGTATTGCAATAATTTAATCGTGTTTAAAGCCATATATGACAGAAGAAATGAAACAAAGTACATTTATTTAGAAGTTTTAAAATACAGCTTTTGAATACATTTAGATATCTGTTTATGCAAATTGGATTATAAACTGTGTGAAAAGAATCATTAAACAGATTTAAAGTACAATATCTTATAACACAGTCTGTAGACTGCAATAATAAATGCGGAACTTCAAATAAAAGGAAAAAAGAAAGATTTTATTCAGAAACAAATCAGTCAATATGTTCAGTATGTTTAGTAAAAATTATCAAATGAATAAAATTTAACATTAGTAATGTTGCAGTTATCTCAATTCAAAAACAGCATTAAAAAATCTTTTTTAAGAGCAAGATTGTGGAATTTTATGTGAAAGTGCAGAAACAGATTTAGAATGCATAAGAGTGACTTTATATACTGAGTATATAATGCTTCAAACTGCATTATATACTCAGTAAATTAAGAAACTGTAATATTACAATACAAGTTAGACTCAAACATCTTATGTTAAAATTTCCTTGTACTTCCAGTCCATTAGTAAAATTGTGACATTTTCATAACTAGATCTTTTCAAAACACTATCATTGTACACATTGTTCAATTAAATACACTAATTAATTAATTACTTAATTAAAGTGGATACGAAAATGAAAATTGCACAAATTTGTTAATACATAATTTCTTACTGGATTACTGCTAACATTTCACTCATAAATAATAAATGTTTGTACTGTGCAGCAAGTAAAAAGGTCTTTCGGTCACCGCCGGGGGAAGAGATAGCTTTCATATTTCTTGTTTTTAAAATGTTCCAAGTTTTACTTAAAACTAATTTTCATTAAATTTTAAGGAGCTAAAATGCGACGAACCTGATAAGAGATTATTCGTCAGTGTTGAATTTGAATTAGAATTACACCAAATTAGTAAGTTATAGTCAAGTTTTCATCATTTTTTGGTCGTCAAATTTGGAGATACTTCACAAGTGTCACCAAGCTTGGCCAAAATTCTAAGTTAATGGATATTAACTATATTTAAGCATTGCGTGACATTACATGGTGCAAAGGTTGCCAATTTGAAATAAGATGGCAGAAGAAGCTGACCAACGAACTCGGTTGAGACTTGATATATACTAATTAATTATTACTAATATACTAATTAATTATTTACTTGTATACTTGATATATACAATCAATCTCATCCAAATCAATTTATAAATATGAGAATTACAGCATGACGAAATTCAGATTGTTTCAAAAAATCAGCAATCTTAGGAATTCAAACTACTATATCTCAGTCATTTTTAAGATAAATGCAAACAAAATATGCTTCGAAATATCTGTTTTAAGGTAAACGTCTCAAGAAGAAAATGTCTCTCAGGTTTTAATTTATTTGCAACAAACTCGTTTGGGACATTGGTATGTACTATGTATATGATTAGTTTCATACAAATCAGTTAATAAATATGAGAGAAATCACATAACATATATGAGATTTATATACCATATTTACTCGTGTATAAGGCGCACTTTTTTTCCAAAACGTTAGGGCAAAACTCCTAGGTGCACCTTATACACGGAATAATTTTTTTACTGTTGGATGCAGTCGAACGATATACATATGAAGCAAGAAATTATTCAAAGAATATATTAAAACTCGGAAAATGTTACTTAATTGAAGTATTACTGCATATTTATTTCATTCCTTGCAGTTTTTTATACAAAAGAGCTAATGAATCTCACTACAAAAGAGCTAATAATCACTCATTCCTATCTCCCGTCATTCTCTTACAACCCGAAGTCTAAAAATGCAATTTTCATCTTGTTTTCTGGTCTGGTGTATGTTTTTTTACTGAAATTCATTTGGTCATTCTTCATTAGCGTATCAAATTTATGGTGCGCCTTATATACGAGATTTTAAGAAATCGCCATTTTTACTTTTAAAGTAGGGGTGCGCCCTATACACGAGTAAATACGGTATATATTATATAATGATTACATATGACGACACCAGAAACCAAGGGGCATAAGTGACAAAACTGAACAACATGCACAGACAACCTAGAAAATTGCCTTTTTCTTTTCAGAAAAGAAATATATTTTCTAATTACGTGGAGTGTTCCGTAGATAAACCACTTTTGCCAAATTATAATCAATATTGATTAATTATAAATTTAAAAGGATTTGTTCTCTACATTCTTTACAATTATTGAAATAAGACTACAAAAACCACAAAGAAACACGCGGCAATTTCCTGTTTCAATTCAGTCAATCATTATTGATGTTCAATATTTTCGTTCACATTAGCTTTAAAGTCAATTTACTTTAAATCGAGTTTTTGTGATTTGTACTTGTGTCACATTTATCAATGAAATTATATTTTACAAATGTATTCAAATTAGTGTAACCATCGATAACACCTTAGATCTGTTGTTAGATCGGTAATTTCTGGAATTATTTTTCCATTATTTCTACTTGCTTCTTTTCTCGCGGGCAGTCATCTCTGTAGTAGGCTTTATGCACCCTTCATCTTTTTTTGGTATTTCTGTCGCTTCTTTTCTTTTTGTATTTTATATGCAGCTGGGTCATTTTTTTATATTTTGATAGCGTTTGCACTGTAGTTCTATTTTTCTTTTTTTTTCTCCTCTCTAGTCAGTTTTTCTTTTATTTATGGCATCTTCCTGAAAACAAAGAGAATTTTTATAAAAAAATCATTTTGTCATCAGTTTAATTTTGTTTATTTGTATTAAATTTTAGCATTAATCTTAATGAAAATAATTATTTTTTTTCCATATTAACCATTTATATAAAACAGGATGCTGGTAAAGTAAAAGCTAATCTTTTTTTATTTTGTAGGTATAGACATGCTTTAATTTAAAGTGGTACTTAAAAATATTTAAATTAAAAATAAAAATGATATACATTCAAATTTAATGAAGTGTCTAAATTTAATTATACATTTAAAATAAAAATCTTAAACACACATTAATTTCTTTTTAAATTATGAAAATCAGTGTTGAATTTAGACTTTTTTCTCTGGGAGGGATATTATTGATTTCTGGGAGGGGGAATGCACATTTTGACCATTGAAAACCCAAAATCTTAAATTTTCTCCGGGCCATCCCCTGTATTCAATACTGATGAAAATTGAAAAATACAGATTTCAGATAAGTTACATTGAATTTTCCTTGAAAAACAACTAATAAAAAAAGTTTCCGATTGAAATTAAGTAACAATAGCAATAAATGATTACATACTGTTTCAAAATAATGCAAAATATTGTCAAATTTTATGAAATAATTGAGTAGTAATATTAACTAAATTAAACATTATTCTTTTTTTTTTATTTCCTAAATTGTAACAAACTAATATGTAAAAATGTAGTGTCTATATTTAAAAATTACCTAAAACTAAAGCATTTCAATTTTCATATAAAAAATCATTTACAGTTATCAATATTAAGAATTTTTGAATATTTTTTAATTTAACAACATTTAGTTTCTTTATTAATGTATTAATAGGGTTTTTAGCCAATATCTTAGTAACATTTGTAAGATTTCATCATTCCCCTGCTTTAAGAACAGGCAGGGGAATGATGCTAGGGGAATGATGATCTGTTAGTAATATCTACCTTATAACTACATGAGGGAACAAAAAAATTTTAAAATGATTACACATATTAAAAAACATGTATTAAAAATATAAAACAAAATAAAAAAAGCTTACCTTTAATTTATCCACAAAAAATTGATCCAGGGTAATGATGGCTAATAAAAATATCTAATAAAAATATTCGTTTTGGAACTCCACTTTTCAACATCTGCACTCACAAACAAAATGGCTACAGACTCCAAACTTTTAAGGTGTCTCTTCCAAGCAAGTAGTTAAAATTGGATCAATGCCAAATTTGAAACCAGCGGCATCTATTGGTGTTTTTTAGAACTATTTTTGTAAGTGCAGGGGAATGATGCCCAAATTGATGGACATACTTCATTGTGCTTTTTCACAGAGTTGCATTATAGTATACTTCTACATATGTATTCCTCATATAAAGGAACAAATTGTGATACTATATTAATAATTACAATTTTTTAAAATCAATATTTAATAAATATTTGGGGGATTCAAAGTCTAATTCTGGGGTTGGGGACAGTCAGGGGAATGATATTTTACATACATTTATATGTATATATATTGTTTAGAATTATTTTTAAAGTAAAGGATATGAGTAGTAGATAGAAAAAAAGTACAGCTTTTAGTAAAAATAAACTTTATTGGTAAATTAGTACAAAAAAATTACAGAATCAAGTGGGACTTTGTTTTTTCCTATTCAATGAGAATGATCCATGTACAGTAGGGTGGATCGATTGTCTATGGCGAAAAAAAAATTACCGTTCATCAAAATCTACCTATGCGGAAAAGATGTTCCATTGTATGGAGATTAAGGGAAAAATAATAAAAAAAAATTAATTTTAAAATTTAATACTGCCACAAAAGGGTTGAATTTTCGAAAAAAATTGAAAAAAGACTGAATTTTGGTTAGGTTATTTTTGTCAGAAACAAATTATTTTAATAATTTTTAAAATCCAACAATGCGGAAAAGATGTTATATCGTATGGAGGTTAAGTAAAAAAGAATAATAAGTAATAAATTCGAAATTTAATACTGCCACAAAAAAGTTGAAAATTCGATAAAATATTGAAAAAATGGAAAATGATCTAATTTTGGTTAGATTTATTTTTAACGCAAAATAATCATTTTAATATCAATCAAAACCTACCTTTGAGTAAGAAATATTATATTGCATGGATATTAAGTAAAAAATAAAACTAATTTCGAAATTTAATATTCCTGCAAGTGATTTAAAGTTTTGAAAAACTGGCAGTTCCAGTTTTTTCAGCTAGAATTTGTCTGCTTGTATTGTGTAGCTTAGTGTACCTTGAATATTACTGTACCATGGCGTTATTAAAAAAAATAAAAAGAGAGAGAGATATGAATTACACCCTATTTGGGTTTAGCTTTGATATGCCAGTAAATATGTTCCCTATTACAAAAAGTTATAAAATTTACATATTGGTATTTAAAAAATAACCGAAGAAAGGAATCGGTCAATATCTATTTATTTCCTGCCAATGAGAAGGAGTTGCTAATAAGTACTAGTGACCTGTAAATGAGATTCAATCTCAATAACTTACCACAGCAGTATTTTAAGAAAAAATAAACTGTTTAACGACAAATATTGCGCTCTTCCTAATTTTTGTAAAACAAAATAAGATATTGAAAGCTACTACAGTCTTTTGGACCATTTCCGAAAATACTGCCTATTTTTTCAGTTCAACAGATTTGAATATGAATATGAATATTGAGTGTAAACTAAACTGACGTACTGAGAGCAAACTCACTTTTCTGCATCATCAGCTATCATTGAGAAGCCAAACTGCTGCCGAGCTAGGTGTCACATCATCAGAATATTGGACAGTTTGTGCACTTCCGACCAAGAAGGTGCTGCCATCGTGTTTGGTGCACTTCAAGATGTGGGCATTATCTCACAAAACTATGAATAGAATGCTACTGACAGAAAAAATTCGGCATTACAAAACAAACCAAAGACCACACCATCGTTTTAGTCATTCTCTTTAGTCATTTGTAAAAGATTATGATCATGGCCATTTTCTTTAAACTTTGATGGGTGTAAAGACAGACTTCATCACTAGAAAACAACAGAAGAAAAATCATAATAGAAGCAGACTTGAGCTTGAAAAAAGAACAGGGTTCCGAATACATCGGTCACATATACAGTAGACTCCCTCAAATCCGCAAACCAGAAATCCGCAACTCTCTAAAATCCGCACATATTTTATGGATGTAAACAATGGAACTTTCAGATCAGATATTGGGTCAAAATTAGATTTTTTTTTTGTTTTATATCAATTCCATATATTTTTTAATTTGTAATTTTCTCAATAATACTCTGTTCATGTTTTTTTCATGAAGGAAGAATAATTTTCTTTTGGAAAAAATTCAAGATATTGCTGATATTACTGGTAATAACAATCTTCTTACCAAATATATTTATGTATTAATCAAGATTTTTGGCTATTAAACCTGGCTGAACTTTTAAAAAAATCCTTATTTTATGATTTTGATGTGAATTAGTAATGTACTTTTATGAGGCAAGTTTTGTTGAATAATTTTGGAAAAATACATTTAATCTTTATAATGAATATTTAATCATACACTATTGATTATTAACTTGGCCTTTGCTATTAGTACTTTAATCATTTTAAAAATTATCTAAATTTTTATTATTTTAGTTTATTACTTATTTTAATATTTTATTATATTGTAAACATTCATTATAGTTCCGATTGCACTATTAATTGCACTCAAATTACTGTTTAGAAAATGTAAACAAAGCAATGACCAGAAATCCGCAAAATTCTAAAATCCGCACAATCTCTGGTTCCAAGCTGTGCGGATTTGAGGGATTCTACTGTATATAAATTCTGGGAGAGTACCAAACAATTTGAAAACACGACGTACATTTTTTTTGTCATGTGTTATCAATAATATACATGTAACAAAGTTGGTTGCGATCGGTTGTGACGGAATATCTGTTAATATAGATGCTAAGGAATGTGTTATTCGAAATATGGAACTGATCTTCAAGCGTTCACTACAATGGTTTTTGTGCTAGTTACACACCAATGAGGTTCCACTATGTCATCTTTTTGCAGCGTGGATGGAACCACGGCTTGGCACAAATGTTTCACTGGTGAAATAGAAAGATTATTCGCAGCATGTTAGAAGCTTTTTGTATTTTCATTTATGTCAGTATATGAATTCTAAAAGCGCGTGAGTGAAATCAAACGGTCTGCTGTAATCCTAATCATTACATTAAAAAATATCTATATTTTCTATTTACCAGCTTTTTGACCTTTTGCGACGGATTACATAGATTTAATTAAATAGGAAAATGTGTCGAATCTCCACTAACTGAGGGATTTAATAACTACATGATTTCAGAAGCTATATGTAAATCTAGCAATCATTCCAGTGGCAATAACATCTACTATCAATAATATCTATTCACGCAACGCTCATTCTAAAAAACTAATAATCAAAAGAGTCACGGAAGTATTTCTGGTGTGTATGGACCATAGTATATAACAGTTTTATAAAAATCAAATTAAATTACAAAATCTCATGCCAATTTTCAATACCGAACGTCATTATCGCCAATTGCAATGTTGACGATTTTTCTTGATTTAATACCAATGAAGCTGTTAATTAAGAAACTAAAGTTTTTATCTTGTAATCAATCAAATATCCCTTCATTGCAATAAATGTTAAAAATGTCTAAAATTCATATTTTATTTTACAAAAAAAAGTTGATTTTTTACCGTAAAAACGTTCAAATACATAAATTTGGGCCACATTGCGGCAGATTTAAATTTTGAAATTAATTTTTTAAATTATTTTTCTCATACTCAGCATATAATATAACATCATTTACGCATGTAGGTTTTGGATAATTTTTTAAACTATTATTTTGAATCAAAAATAATCTAGCAAAAATTATGTCTTTTTTCACTTTTTTTTCGAAATTCAACCTCATTGTGGCAGTAGTAAAATTTAAAATTAATTTTTTAAATTATTTTTCCCTTAATCTCCATCCAAGAGAACATCTTTTCCGCATAGGTAGGTTTTGACACTGTGAAAAAAATTTTTTCGATCCACCCTAATATACATTGCTTGAAACAATTTTATAATTTTATAACAGCATCTAGTATTTGAAATGGAAACGTATTTTGTTGTATTCTAGATGCTTCGATTTTTATACAGTGGAAACAGAAAGATTTTTATTTTCAAAGGATTCCCATAAATTTTTTCTCATTAGCTTTTGATCTTTTAGCATTTGATTTTTAATCCAAGCAATCAAGTTAAAATTGGAAATAATGCCACAACCATAGATATTCTGCTTATAGATATGCTTTAATGCCCAACCAAAAAGAAAACACAGAAAAAACAGTCATTCGGAAACCATCTTATCGAAACCATTTCAAATAAATGGCTCTATACTGCATTTTAAAAAATTTATTTATCTATTATTAAATTTTTAAGATTAAGGACTTTTAGAAGAATAATCAGAACATGCTCATGCTTCCCCCCCTCTAAAAAAATAAATAAATATTGAAATGAATATTGAAGCATTAATTCCAAAGCTACTTGATTTATGTTAAATACTGACACTTTTGTCCAAAGTTATTTTGGAAGAGACAACATTTTATAAAAAATCTCCTATGATCAAATTCAAACCAATTTACTGTTTTTAATTTGAAATTAAAATAATATTAAACTAAACTAAGAAATAAATAGTAAAATAATGAAATTATCTGCCATAAATAAAACATTTAAAAAATGACTAATTACCAGCAAAAGGAAGTTTGTGGCAAGTGAAGTTTCGGGCAGTCGTGTAGTCAAATCGCAATACTGTACAGTTTTTAATAGAAAATCAAATAAGAAAACTACCTTAGCATCGACTTATTCTAGCAAATTAGCTTATTTGAGATCAATCATTTGATGCTTTAAAAGTTACCTGATATTACAAATTGGACAAGTCGCAAGACGCCACTGCAAGAATGAATCTCGGATTTATTTATTATAAATCATTCAAAAAGATTCATTCATTTAAAAATGTTTGAAAAGGAATGGTATTATCTTTTATCGTAGCGTCTTTTGCGAGTCAATGCATATCTGTAAGTGCCACTGTAAAGATTTTCCTTTAAATACGAAGCAGTTTAACAAACTTTCGTTTAAAATACTCATTACTTCTATTATTAAAAGTACTGTACATAAATATTTCATTTATTAATCATTTTAAACATTGCTAATTTTATCTTTGAGCAGAGCCATACTTCGTTATTAGTAAGATCATACTCCATTTAATTTTAATCCCTTTTTAAATTGATGGATTATTTTTGGCTCAGATGTCATACACACAGACACACCGTTGCATAGTCGGGTATTTGGTGGATTTAGCCGGCAAGAAAAAAAAAAAAAAAAAAAAAAAAAAAAGATTAAAATTTTATTATTGATAAGTTTATCACAAAATAATCACTTTTTAGTAGTTTTTTCAGAAAGAAGAATTTAAAAAATATATATATACAGGGCATAGAAAGATATTGTAACATGTAAAATGCACTTGAAATGCAATAAAATATTAATGAATACTCTTATTGAGTTACATTCGATCATTTAATTCAAAAGTAAATTTTCATATTGAGTAAGTCAAAAATAAGAAATTGTAACATTATATTGCAGTTTATTTCAAAAATTCAAATATACACAGTATTTTTACCTTTTTGTTATTATGAGTCTTTTTATGTTTTAAAACCAACATCAAATTATACCTATATCAATAAAATTATGTTGAAAATTTACTAATTTTCTTTTTAAATCTTTTTTTAATTAAAAAACAAATCAAATTTAATTTTTATACTTTTATGGAGTTAATCAAAGTAATTTAAAGAAACCAAGCATTTACTTATAACTTAAACTATTTATTTTATTAAATGGATTTAACATATTACAAAAATTACACATAAATGAATGTGCATAGATATTTAATGTCCAATTATGAAGATTATTTATCTGATGATTCGCCTTTTTAATAACTTTCTTTAGTAATGAGATCTAGGTTACACTGATGGCATGTATCAATGCTGTAAATTTCAGCAAGAAAAATATAGCTAACGTCTTTTTTTCTTTTTTAATTAATTTATTTTTTCGTTTCTTATACCTCCCACACAAATTAAAAAGCGATCTGAAGATAGTATTAATAGATTTAGAACATGTGAATTGCACAATTCTCTTGAAATTTTAAACAAAGTTTTTGCGAAATTGCCGAAAAGTCTTATTACAAGTTGGTAGATCTATAATTTTTGAAATAGTGCATTAGAAATAATTGTAGCAACATGTTTTTAAATTTTAGGACTGGAATCCATGAAATGCAATGGATATAAATTTGCATATAACTTGGTCGTGTCTATATCTACAATTAATCCCATTTTTAACCTTAAATCCCCCTGAATTATTCTCTTTGCCTCATCAATTAGATCCCTTTCCTCCTGTGAATTCATGTGGTATTTTTTAAGGAGCAGTTTATACGGTAATGGAACATGCTGTCAGAAATTCTAATGCTCGCTTGCATTAATTATGGATAATTGACTCTTTAGTGACCTCTCTCTAAAGTTGTTAGTTTTGTCCAAATGGTTATTATTTTATAATAACTCTATAGATGAATCAGTGCATTGTTGACTTTGTTTTAGATGTGGCACTGCAAATTTTACCAACAATAAGAATAATAATAACATGGTTTGCTGTACATCATGGACAATTAATCTATCAATAATTAATGCCATATGGTATTTCAATGTAATATCAGATTTCTTCTTTAATGATATGTACAGATTCTTTCACAAACTTAACTCTCATGGGTCGACATGAGATGAAGACATTAGATTTTGCTAAATGATACTTTTAAATATTATTAAAAATTAAATTATTTAACAACAGTACTTTTAAAATAATACTAATCAAATATGTAAATTGGAACTTTATTATGACTGCAGATGAAACATTCTGAAAATATTTGCAATTTATCTAATGTAGAATCGATTTTAAATTGAAAGGAAAATGAAAAAATGCCATTTGCAGAAGCATACAATTGTGTGTTTGAAACAAGGTTTTCTAAAATAGCAGTTAGTAACTGCTACACTTTTCAAAATTATTAACTACATATCTTGAACTTTCCTTTGAAGTAAAAAGAAAAAATAAACATTGGGATCCACCAGAATGCATAACAAATGTTTTATAGAATATTGAAATTAACAATGAAAATTTTTAAAATATACAGTCGAGGATCTATAATCCGCGGACCCATAATCCGCAATTTCCCATAATCCGCGTTACTTTACGAATGTAAACAATAAAATAAACAGTTAAAAAAAATTACAAATCCGTGATCCAAAAATGATTTTTTTAACAAATAATAAAAAATGTAATAAAAATCATAATAAAACATGCATTTTTTTTATTTACTCTTTTATTTTATTGACAGTAAAAAACTAAACTGTATTACGGAACGTGCCTAAGCTTACTGAACGGTCGAATTGACGATTGTTCATTCGTAGCTATTTCAGTTTGTGCAAGTTCAGTAGAGTAAATAACCATTGAAAACGCACTATTTTGTGTGCATCGCGCGCCCTAACAGTAAACACAGCACCAGCTGAGAACTAAGTATTATACCGTAAAATACCGTTAATCCGCCCCCCCCAAAACGTGACGAAAAATCGTACAATAGTTAGAGGGGGGCGCTTACACGGGATTTTTCCGCGATCGTTCAACAAAATTTACAGGAATGAATCATGATGAAATGAATGAATCATAAATTTTGATACTTGAAAAAAATGGTTTTTATAAACGTAAAATCTGTTGAAAAAACGCAGAAAAAAGGAGAAATTTGTTAAAAAAAAAGCCAAAACAAGTATGAAATCAATTAAAAAATCTCGAAAAAACGCACATTTCATCAAAGATTCATGATTCATTCATTTCATAATGATTCCTCTCATTCTCAATCGCCTTTGAGAATGGGGAGGGAGGGCGTTTTCTCGGGATTTTTTGAAAATTTCAAATTTAGTGGGGAGGGGGCGATTTTAAAAAGTAAAATAACTTTAAAAATGCATTGTTTTAGATTACTTATTAAATTAATTACTAGATTTCATATTTATCTTTCCATATTATACTGATTATAGAATTAAAATGCTGTCTAAGAATGATAAAATTACGCATAATCCATTATACTCTATAATCCGCAAAATTCCATAATCCGCGCAACCTTTGGCCTCAACTTGTGCGGATTATAGACCTTTGACTGTACTGCACATTTCATGTTGCTTTATTATATCCATTAAATAAATAAATATGAATGTATACCTGTCCATTATAAACATATATACATGGGCTTTCACTATCCACATCCAGAACTATATGATATAAGCAAAATTTTATGGGAAAAAAAAATCGCATTGAAATAAACAGGGACAGAATTGGACTTCAAAATGAAAATAAAAAACTTAGCGCTACAATTACGTTTTACCTTCCACGATGCTTATTTGCTCATACAACAGAAAAAATGTATGATGAATCTTCATCTATTTCTCTTCACAGTTAGCTAAATATTTTCTTCTCAACTGTGTTTTAAAAAATTGACTTTTGGCCGGCTAAATTGGCAAAATACTCCATTGTGCGTCGGATCAATTGCAACAAAATGACGATGTTATGTTTCACATAGCAACCCGCATATTGTATTTTATTTATTAATAATAATAATTACTTTTATTCTCTTTCATAAAATGATATAAATTGTTTTGTTCCAGAGTTATTAAGAATACTATTTGGTTATCAAGTCGACTAAAAAATTATCACCAAACTATAAGATTAAATACCAATAATGGATGATCGTGAATGTCACATTCAAAGACATTAAATGCGATACATGTCTTTAACAAGTCATTAAGTGTTTCTTATTTGTATTTTTATTATTATTCTACTAATTTAATTGTTTGTTTCTTATTTAAAATAATAATTATGTCAACAGTATAATTTGGCTTTTAGTTTGGAAAATTGTATAATTTGGTACTGTAATACTGTTATTAATTAAACCTTTTTTCAGTTGTTAATGTTTCTTTTTTTAAATAATAGAAAATAATTAAGTATATATGTAAGTGGCATTTGAAAACAAAGTTTTTGACGAATTGGCGTCAGAAAAAAATTGCACCAATGTGTTGCTGTCAAACCCATTACTTGGTTTTAATAAGAAAATTGGGGGATAATCAAGAAGATTTGCTTAAGAAATAATGAAAAAAAAAAAAGGTCTCATAAAAATGTCTATTTTTAATTAGGCATTTAAAAATATTGTGTACTGTAAAATAGCTTTAAAAAAAAGCCTGTGTATTAAGTTTGATGGCTGATTAAATGTTTTAGTAGCTGACAACTTTTATAAAAAATTTCCATTTTATAATCAGTGTTTTCAATAATCTAAAAAGTTAGTAAACAGGTACATTTCTGCTTATTCTACAGTCGCTTTTTCTTAGATTCGTCGGCTTCAGAGGAGAAGTGTCAAGTGACAATGCATTTAAAATAATTTTAAAGATCTCACTACAGAGTGTCAAATTATTTCAAGAATTCCTTATAGAAAAGTTTTATATTCAAAAGAGATCATAAATGCTCAGGTAGAGTTCTAACAGCAGAAATCAGGCACTCCAGATAAAAAGCATTTTGATGAAATATTTTTGAATAGACATGGGAAAATATAATATTATATTCATAAACTAAAATGTATTAAATGATTTTTAAAATTGAGTATACTTTATTGTAATTATTATATTTAAATTATTGTTAAATGAAGTTATATTCCTTATCTATCCAACAATATTTTTATCAATAAATATGCTTATTTATATATTAGGATAAAGATATTTAAAAAAAGATAATTTAAACAAAAAAAAAAAAAAAAAAAAAAACATGGTTTAAACCAAATAAACTGATTTTTTTACCCGTTTCTTCCAATTCTGATTAAAATATGATATTTTAAATATTTTACCCCCAAATTATGTTTTCTTAGCGACTGACTATGACTTCCAACTAATGAAATTATCTTATTTACACTATATCTCCTGAAATTAAGAACAAATTAATAATTAACCATGCACATAAAGAGGGGGGGGGGTTAAGTTACTTAGTAATTTATTTCGTAACCTGTTCCAAAAACCAAAGTATCTAAATTTTAATTATTTAAAAAATTGCAAATGAAATAAAAAAAATAAAGATAGCGATATTGACTATTCAATGGAAAAGAAAAAAAATAAACTTTTGATAAAATATAAAACTTTTGAAATGCAAACTAATTTATTTAAAAATTCTAACACGGAATTAACATTTTTGAATTGGTGTCTTCATATTATATTTTTAAAAAAATCATTTAAATGTATAGAATTTCAAACAAGATGTTTAAAAAAATTTCTTAAAGGATTAACGATAGCGAGTGGGTGTTTTCACACTGGTGAAATAGACCTTAAAGGTATTCTCAACTCACTTGAAAACACCTGTTATATAATGATAAACATATGAGCAGGTTGTTTTCGAATTTCTCATTTAAATTTGAATTTTTTTAAGGAATTTTTTTTTTTTTTTTTTTTTTGCCTAGAATCGTTGAAGTGAATCTCTCATAAGGCCATTTTCTATTTTTTCAATTTTGGTTACAAAATTTTTTAATAAGGCTTTACGCTTTCACTTTTGAAATTTGTTCTGAAAATGCAAGTGCCCTTATTAAAATATTTGCACTGAAATTTAAAAAAAAAGTAAAGAATAGTCATATTAGAAATTGACCCCAGCTATCGTATAAAAAGATAATAATAACCATTTTAAAATATTCAAATTTAGATGAAAAATTCAAAAACGGCCTGCCCGTAGGTTTAACATCACAGTGCGAGTGTTTTTAAGTGCTTGAAATGGCCCAATAAATAACCTCATCTATAAGAACATAGTAGAGGGAAAGCAAGAAAATCAGTTTTGTAGTAATCACAATACTGTTTTGTTCTGAACAAAAAATATCTGATTTTTTTCTATCAAGGAAAGTAAATAAGCTCATTCAATACCAATGGTGAACATTAGTTTCTGCATCTAGCCATAGAAAATGAAAAAAAAAAAAAAATAAACAATTCATCTATCTTTCAAAAATTATGATTGAACCTGCATAACTTTAGCCATCAAAACTAATTATGGATTTAGTAACTGTTTATCATAAAAGAAGGCGTTATTCAAATCATTTTTAATAAAAAATCACGGCTACTACTTGGTTATCCTGTTGACTAATTTTGCTAATAATAAAACAAATCGGCAAACTGTACGTCAAGTTACATAAATTGACGTAGTTTTTATTTTATATAACGGAAGAACAAATAAATTAGTAAAACATAATCAAAAATACAAATAAAATGTTGAAATAAAAATCACTTGAGGATAACAAACACGTGTATTGCAGTTAATGTCAAATGTGACATTTACAGTCATCCATCATTGGCATGTAATCTAATATTTTGGTGTTAGTTTTTTGGTCGACGGGATAACCATATAGTACCAAATAATGTATCAATCTTTTTGCAGTTTATCATATACATATAAACAGGTTTAAGGGTGTATTTGTGCAGTTTATTTTCCACGGTTTTAAGGCTGTTTTTAAATCAGAAAGGGCAACTTTATGACATGAGTTTTAATTTATTTTTGTTCAGAAATGTATGAAATTAGCAGATGTTGTTGCTCAGAAACTGTAAAATCGGACTCAATTTTCCATTTTTTTGTAAATACAATAGATTTTTCAAAAAATGGTGTCAAAGTGGGCATTTTGAATTGACTTTCCACGAGACCTTATAAAAAATCGTCTTGTCACGTGATCAAAAAATATTATAACTTGATAAGTAATTTCTTGATCCAAAAGTAGAAAACTGAGTTAGATTCTAAATCGCTTTCATGGTAATGCTTTATTAAAGCTCTTGATTTTTTTAAGCTTTAGTTTAGTAAAGCAATAACTTCCTTCGAAAGTAATTGGACAGAAAAAAAAAGTAAAATATGAACTTTATTTGAGAAATCAGCATCACTAGAAAACTTAACATGCCTCAGATATGTAATAAAAGCAGTGTATTCTACACAAAATTAAAACATTGTAGTTAGGGCTATTTTAGAGTCTTTATTTTATTTTATTTATTTATTTATTTTTTTTTTTTTTGAGTCCAGTCAATTTTATAGCTTTGCATTTTGCAAATACTAATGCATTATGTTATATATCACATTCATAGGCAAAAAGGTGTAACATGATTGCTTGTAATCTGAGTTAAAATATCTGATATTTTTCCTTATTAAAAGGGGATTTTTTTATTATTATTTATATGGAAATGCGTATGAGTGTGAAATAATAGATATAAGGTGCATCACCTGCAAAAAATAGGTGACCAATCACATATAAAAGAAGATAATTTAGTTTTATACATAATTTTGTTTTGCGAGATTGTAAGCAAATTGCACTTTGCAAAATTTTAATAATAAAATGCGCTTGCTGATACAGATTTTTTTTAAACACCCAGCATATAAATTCACTATTAGTTTTTCCAAATCTGTTTCTGCAGTTTCATATTAAATTCGACAACCTTGCTCCTAATCTGCTTCTAAACACACATAACTGCAATATTATTAATGTCTAGTGTTGTTGCTTTGATATTTTTTATTAAACGTACTGAATTTTTTTATTGTTTTGTTTCTGAATGAAATATTCCCCCCCCCCCCCACATCTGAAATACCCTCTACAGACTCTGTTATATGTAGTTTCAATCTGTTCTTCTCACATTTTATAATCCAATATGCATAAACAGATCTATGAATGTATTCCAAAGCTGTTTTTTAAAACTGAAAAAGAAAATCTATTTTGTTGTACTTATAATCTATTATATAGGGCATCCCAAGATAATCAAGACGTATTTTAAGAGGTGGTAGTGAACTTCACAATAATTCAGATTTGCCTAGTAACCCATGGTCGGAAACACTTTCCTGAAAAACAGGACACAAGTAAGAGGAGAAAACATGTTTATTATCCTTAGCACAGCAAAAAAAAACGAGAAAAAAGAACAGTAAAGAGACAATGATCATCATCAATGTAGGTGTTCAAAATTATGATCATTAATCCACAAAACTCTAAAATCCGCACAACCTCTGATCCCAAGCTGTATTGATTTGAGGGAGACTACTGTAATCTAAATTTTTATTATTTTAGTTTGTTACTTATTTGAATATTTATTACATTATAAATTAAATTATAATTATGATTGCATTATTAACATTCTAACTACTGTGTAAAAGAATGTAAACAAAGCAATGAGCTAAAAATCTGCAAAATTCTACAACCTCTGGCTCTAAACATTGCAGATTTGAGGAAGCCTACTGTATAAATAAATATAATAAATTAAATATGCCATCACAAAGAAAAAAATGCTGTAAGTAGTAACACTGTTGATATAGTGTAGCTTCCTAGCATGAGAAGTACCATTTTTCTAAATGCAGTTAAATTGTAACATATTTGTTTTTTAAATCGGTTCATCCACAGCATTTACTGGCAATGGATCTAATATGATAAAGACAGTGGAATATCAGATTCTTTGGTTCGTAAATTGTTTTCATATTTTATGTAATTTTTGATAAAAATTTATATAAGAACTTCACTAAGCCATGAATTACTTAACCTTTCGCTGGGTGCACAATTTTCAACACATGAGTGGGTGCACGTTGTAGATTGTACAACAGATGAAAAAAAATCAACTACTGCTGCTTCATTTTAATTTTGCAAATAATTTAACTTACATATATGATATGTCTGAACACAATTTATGAAAATATTCCGCAATACACTTATTTTGTTATAACATACTAAAGCAGAAGTTTAGATGTATAAAAAGCTACTTGCTACTACAATCACAAAGAACAAAAATTAATAATGAATTACTAAACAATAATTAAGTAATTTTGGATTTAGAGAATTAGTCCTACATTTCATTTTTATTAGTCGTTACCCATATCAAGTATTATATTTGCTTTTTTGAAAGCTATTTACAGGTAAATCTTGTGCATTTCATGCATTGTTAACAAATTAAAATGAAAATTGCAGCTAATTGCACAGTTTGAAATAAAAATAACTTTAAGGAACTGGGTAAAGAGATCCAATAAATGAATACAAAGGGGTTATTAACACCCACTATTGCTTAAATTTAGTTTTAAAGAAAAATAATGTGAATGTTGAACTTTTTATAATGGCACATTTGCCAGAAGGTTAAAAAGATATTTACTTTTAATAGAACAGAATACGACCAAATTAAGTCTGTGAGCAACAATATGTTTTAAAATTATCTGTGAATAAAAATTCTAACGAGTTTGTTGTTTCGAAATTTTAACATGAATATTATTCACCTAACTAATTACAAATAAATAAATAAAAATATCTGCAGCATTTTAATAATGCTTAAATGACTATGGTCAGAATGAATGTTAGGACACATGAAATTTCATGCAGTCATCAAACTGCAAGTTGCAGAAGTTTAGATGAAGATTAACAAAAAGAAACTATCTTAGCAATAACACTTTTTAATAAAGAGGGTGATATCAATAAATCCATATTTAAAAAATTACTTAATATTATGATCAAGGCAAGACACAAGACGCCAATGCAAGAATGAATCGTGACTTTATACATTATGATTCATTTGAAAAAAAGCATTTATTGAATTGCTGTGATTAATTAAATACGTCTTGATAAAAACTATATGGTAGACTCTGTATATCGCCAAATTCTTCGCCAGGGATTGGCGATGTATTTAGGGTTATAGGATTTGATCACATGACATTATTATTTATATTTACAAATAGTTACGCTATGGAGTTGTATGTTTTCTAAATGAGAATAAGATATGAATTTTGTTTTGAAACTAACTATCTTCGTTTATATTTTCATTGTATAAATTTATAACTTTTCGCTCTAAATTTTAATTAATATTTAATAAAGTAAAATCATAAAAAGAAATACAACTTTTTTTTATATGGTATATTTTGCTCTTTATGTTTCTGACTGATTATTTTATTCTAAATTGGTCATATTTTATAAATGCTTTAAAAATAAAAATATATATGTCACGAACTAAATGAAAGGGTTTCAAATATTAGTATTTTTTAATACCTTTGTAAAAATTACTTCTAATATTCTATTTGAAAGTATATGTTTTTTATGTTTAATTTATTCTCTTTCGTTTTTTTTTCCCCGCTGTGCTATGATTTTGCTGAATGGAGCATGTTAAATTTTATGTATTTTATTTTGTTTATTTATGTATGTTTTTCGATTTTACAATTTTCCTTAGTTTATGCAAAAAGGATTATTTAACCGAAATTTAAAAAAGGAATTTTAAACCTCCAAAACACATTTTCAATTCATTGTTCATTAATGTATAGTCCTTAAAAAATATTTAAATAAGTCAACACTTAGTCATTCATTGATTAAAATAATTTTACTAGCATTAATATGTAGACTAATTTTAGAATTCAATGTATAACTTTTAAAAAATAATTATTTTCTATTTTATTGCATATCTTGTATAAACAGCAGAATGTAATGTCATAATATAAAGTGCTCTGATCCACAACGATATCTATATTTTAATATTCTTGAGCTAGTAAGTAATCGTAAGCTAGTTAAATAACGTAATTTTATAAATAACTGAAATCAATCATTGAAACAAAATATATTGTCAAATGGTCCTCATGGAATACAAGGTAGCAACAAATTATAATTTTGTTAAAGTATAATATTGTTATATATAGGGGAGACTCAGGAGACATAATCTCTTTTTCAGTTTTTTAATTTTTATCTTGGAAAAAACTAAATATTTTTAAAATGTTTTCAGTTATTATTAAAGATTTGTCTGTCTTTCGTATTGCAGTTTTTTTTTTTTTTCAAAAAAAAACATTTTTGAAATAAAGATAAATTATTCTCTAAAAAATGAAAAAAGGATCTAGTGTCCCCAATTGTAGGGAGACTTCATCCTCTTCCAAGAGTGACTTGATCCTTAAAGCAGAAGCATTAAATTGAATAAATTAAGTAGCAGAAATCAAATTTATTGTTGACTAACAGAAAAAACTACATTTGATGAAAATTCCTGTTTTCGATATGAATTATTGTTATTGCGGAAATAAATGATAAGAAACGTTATTAGTGCTTGAAAAATCAAATGTAAATATTAAAATTGTTGCAGCTTGAAAAATGCCACCAAGTGGATGGATTAAGTTATCTTTTGACAACGTGTCATCAGTGTCCACAACCTAAATAAATTGATCTGAACTAAGTTCTTCTTTTCTTAGAAAATTGATTTTGCATTTAGATGAGGAAATTTTCTTTTCATTTTTTTCCATGAAAAGACTTATTCATTTCATTTCTCGAAATCTCTTATTGACAAAGACATTTTCATCAATCTACAAATTTTGTGAATCTTCAATTATTTCATCAGAATGTTCATCAAGTGAATATGACTGAAATGGATAATGGACATGGGCAGTGGTGGGGAACTTTTCCAAATTCTTACCAGCCGAGGATTTATTTCACCAGCCTGCAAGATGCAACACACACACAGTTGAAGATAGTTATGACAAAATCGCATGCAATTACAGAGAAAATTCCTATTACTACAATGCATTTTCATAATTCTTTTTTCTATAATATTAAGAAATATACATAATAGATGTAAGATTAATATTAGATAGAACTTAGTACCATATTTACACTGTAATAATTTGGAAAGTTAAAATATCTAGATTAAAAATGTGTTTCTGATAATGTGCCTATTGCCTTGCTGTTTTTCAAAAACTAAAAATGCACTCGCCTTGTGAGAAAATCCACTCGCCTCTGGCGAGCAAAATGATGTATTTCCCCACCCCTTGACATGGGCTTTACAACTGTTTTCCATTTTCTAAAGGTTTGGGATTTTCATTTTTAGTGTTTTTACTTTTCTTTCTTGAGATGAAATGAGTTTTTCTTGATTCCCTGTTTTTATTCCGTTAGCAATCTTGTGTTTCTTCTTTAATCTGTCTTTCAGTCTGTGTGCTAGTCAAAATTTTTGAAGATCCTATTTTCTTTTCTATAAATTCTCTTATTTTGAGTAATGAAACTTTAGAAAAGGCTTGTATTTTTACCAGTGTCACTATGTTTGGTTAATTGTTATTGTATTATTTCTTGTTGGAGTTATAGGTTGATCTGTGATGAAAGATATAAAAAAATTCTCTTCAGAAAAAAATATTCTTGTTTAAAGGATATATGCGAGTGATTTTAAATAAATTTATTGTGTTAGTTGGCAGTGTGACTTTGCGATAAATAATTCCAATTAATTCAGCAATTTGATGAATTACTGTTCTTTAAACAGGATGATCCAGTCTTGAGTAGCTATATTAAAATAAATTTTAAGTGGTCCATATACTATGTTTTACACATAGACTGCAATATATGTGAGATGTGCTGTGTATTGTTAACAAAATTATTCAGTTATCTTTGGTATAATTCAAACTGTCAATATTTATATGGCTTTATTATCCTTTATTGACTAACACTTTACTGTTTTGATTATATTTTGCATTATTTATGAAGTGTTGTAAAAATTTAAAGAAGTTGGGTGCATTCATCTACCATATGCTTACAAAACACCATATGCAATCACATATTAACTTTATATCTTCGTCAATCACCTATAATCAAGGTAACCAAATTCTAACCCATACTGATATTATCTAAATATAGCAATGAAGATAGGAGGTTAAAAAAATATTGCATTAAGCTTAACTTTGGGGACACTTGATCCCCAAGATCAAATCTTTCCATACGGCAGGAATCATATGTCCCCAATGTGCATTTGTGGGGGAAAAAGAGTTCCTAAAACAAAAGTAAAGGAACTATTGGATTAAAATAACCGAATTTAAGTTGTAAGGAAGTTAGTAAATTATATCAATAAAGTATAGTAATTTATTTATATTTAGCAAAAAATATGAAACACAAACTACATACTAAAAAAGAAGTTTGATTGTAAGAAAACAAATTTCTTTCTTACAACAAAAATAATAACTGCCGAATGAAATTCTGTTGGCAGAACTATTGATAAGGAATCACTTTATTTAGTGTTTCCAATAGCAGAGACTTGCCTTTTTTCTCTGGTTTTAGACCTAGGGATCAACTCTCCCAAATCTCTCATTCATTTTCAGAAATAAAAAATTTCTTTTATATTTAACACTATCATGTATGTATGTACATTTCTTATTTCTTCTATACTTCTTTCTGGGCAAAATAATATAGATGTTACAGGACAAACCTGATTTTAGGCCAAACTAGATTGGCCTAGGCCAAACCGGTCTATCCTAATGCCCATCGGATAAACTAGTTTTTCCTAGGCCAAACCAGTTTATCCTAACACCCATCAGATAAACTAGTTTTTCTTAGCTCAAACTAGACTATCCTAAGGTCCACTGGACAAACTAGATTTTCCTAGGCCAAACTAGTTTGGCCTAACTCTTATAGGATAAACTAGTTTAGACTGCTGTTTATTGGTCTGAACTAATTTATCCTAGGCCAATTCAATTTGGCGTGATTTTATTGAATTCAATGACCGCCTCAATGCCAACATTCTTGTCTGTCCTAGGCTGATCTAGTTTATCCTAGGCCAATGTAGTTTTACGTGTTTTTAGCTGACGGGCGTCAAAGCCAGAGAAATAATGGGCTCACAGGTTCTGTATGTATGTATGTGCATACGCATCTACGTAACGCGATAACTCTTGATAGAGATATCCGATTTGGTTCAAATTTTGGATGTAGGTTCATTCTGATAAGGTACTTTTCTGATTAATTTTGGAAATTCATTGGATAGGAATAAAGGGTAATGGGAATAAATATATATGTACGTATGTATGTGCATAACGTGATAACTCTCGATAGAAATAATGTAATTTGACATGTTTTTAACTCATAAGGCTACCAAATCCTGAGAACTAATATGCCCGTAGGTTCTGTATCTATGTAAGTACGTAACGCAATTATTCTTGATAGAAATAATCGATTTGCATCAAACTTTCAATATAGGAGCTTTTTTGATTACTTTTATAGGTCATTGGAGAAGAATAAGTGGGGGGGGGGGAAATGAGAGGCTGATTCACCCCTTCCCTTAATTTAAATAAATGGGTTTCCATGCATTATTACAGTAGAGGACCTATTATCCGGAATCGTCGGGACCGAGGGTTTTCCGGATTTTGGAATTTTCCGGATTTCGGGTCCGTTCGAAACTCGACACACCCTTCCCCCCCCCCCCTTCCAAAAAAAAAAAAAACACAGAAAATTTAAAAATAACAACAAAATTATAGCACTGATATCTAGAATATGAATGAAAAGTGTGTTGTATGAGAAGCCTGTGGAAAAAACATTAAGCTACAACTTTGACTCTTTTACTATAGTACAAAGTCAAATATACGGACATCCAAAATTCTGAGCTCTTCAAAATCCGACGTTTTGCTAACTGGCTTTACGTATATATGTATATAACCGTAACATACCGTTAATCCGCTCCCCCAAAGATGACGTAAATCGTAAAATGATTAGAAGGGGGCGCTTACACGGGATTTTTCTGCGATCGTTTCACAAAATTTGCATTTTTTTGCGATATTTGATGAGATTTGCAGGGTTTTATTGCGATATTTGACGAAATTTGCAGGGTTTTATCGCGATATTTGATGAATTAGCAGAGTATTTTCGCGATACCTGAAAAAATTTGCGTTTTTTTATGGGGATGAATCATGATGAAATGAATGAATCATGAATCTCTGAATGAATTAAGAAATTTTGATACTTGAAGCAATACTTAAAAAAATTTGCGGTTTGAAAAAAAAAAAAAAGTAAATTCTGTCGAAAAAACGCAGAAAAAATGTGAATTTCGTAAAAAACCCCAAAAAAGCATGAAATCTAAAAAAATCTCGATAAAACGCACATTTGATCAAAGATTCGTGATTCATTCATTTCATCATGATTCAGCTCGTTCTCAATCTTCTTCACTTCCGGATTTCGGGTCCTTCCGGATTTTGGAATTCCGGATAATAGGTCCTCTACTGTAGTATATTTTATTCAAATTTTAGATATAGGAACATTCTCTTGAGGGACCTCCATGATTAGTTGTGAGTGTTCATTGTTTAAGTATAGAAGGAGGGGGGATAGGAGTAACGCCCCATAATTTATGTAAATGCTTTTTTCATGCAGAATTTACTGATTTGCTTCAAATTTTAAAAATAAATTAATTCTGGTAAAGGGCTTTCCTAATTAGTTTTGGGGATTAATTGAATAAAAACAACGAGAATAACGGGGAGGGGGGTCCCGCCTAATTTTGGCAAAAGTGTTTTTCATGCAGAATTAACAGATTTGCTGCAAATCTTGGATTTGTTCATTCTAATGAAGCGCTTCACTGACAAATTTTCATGGTTCTTCGGTTAAATATAAGGGGGAAACTTACAATTTATTTCTTTCCTTAAATTAGATAAATTGGTTATAATACAGAATTGTCCAATTTGCTTAAAGTTTTGGATATGAATTCATTTGATCAGGCGCTTCTTTAATTAATTTCAGTTTTTCTTTTGTTTCAGTATAATGGGGTAGTGGCCGTTTTATCGCCTTCCTTAAATTAGATAAATAGGTTTTTATGCAAATTTATCCGATTTGCCGTAAATTTTGTAGACAGTTTTTTAAGGCGAATCCCAGAATTGTTTTGAGGGTTTAATGATTAAGTATAAAAGGAGGAATGGAAGATTACCCTCCTTAAATCAGATGAATTGTTTTTTGAGCAGAATTGTCTGATTTGCTTGAAATTTTGGATAATTGTTTAATTTTATAAAGCGTATCTGATCTGTGATTAGTTTTGGGGGTTCAATGGTTAAGTATAGTTGGGGGAAATGGGAAAAGTTATCCAACTTACTTTATTTTTCGAGGGTGTTATTCTTTAAAAAAATAAATGTGTAATACACGATAAGTGTAAACAGCCTCTGAATGCAAAGCCATCACTTTAATTGGGCAATATTCTTTTTAATATTGATCCAGACTACTGCTCCATAGCTAACCTTGTGCAAAGTGGTTTTGTTATCACCCTTATATAATGTATTTTATTCGAAGGGTTGTAGAATACTGTCGGAGGTTTGCACCGGCCAGAATTTCCAGGCCAGGGCCCCGTCTAACCGGGCCGCCAGGCCTCTAAATTATGTTGTGTTACCTACATTGCCCTTCCTTTTAGAGTTGAGGATTTTTATTGTTTAAGTCTAAAATTTAGACTTAAACAATAAACATCTACACTAACACGGAGGCGCCTTTTCAAAGGCGCCTCCGTGATTAGTTGTAGATGTTTCCCATATTTAAAATGAAAATGAAGATGATCCTATATTTAAAATGAAAATTGATAATTCTGCATGATAAATCCATTACTCTAAATTAAACGTGGGGGATTAGCCTCCCGTTTGTCCCCCTTTATTCCTACCCAATGAATTCCCAAAATTAATCAGAAAAGTACCTTATCAGAATGAACCTACATCCAAAATTTGAACCAAATCGGATATCTCTATCAAGAGTTATTGTGTTACGTACATACATACATACAGAGCCTGTGAGCCCGTTATTTCTGCGGCTTTGACGCCCGTCAGCTAAAAACACGTAAAACTACATTGGCTTAGGATAAACTAGATCAGCCTAGGACTAACAAGAATGTTAGCGTTGAGGCAGTCATTGAATTTAATAAAATCACGCCAAATTGAATTGGCCTAGCTTAAACTAGTTCAGACCAATAAACAGCAGTCTAAACTAGTTTATCCTATAAGAGTTAGGCCAAACTAGTTTGTCCAATGGGCGTTAGGATAGACCGGTTTGGCCTAGGCCAATCTAGTTGCCTAAAATCGGAGTTGGCCTGTAACATAGCAAAGATGTTTTCCATTAAAATTTTTTGAATTTTTTTTTAAATATGCAGGTATTTATGCCCGTAATATGTTATATGTACGCACTCTGCCATGAAATTGGGAATAATGATATATAGAAAAATTATTAAACAAGAATGCGTAACTAAGAATTATTTTAAAATACAAAGTATATAATAAATAATAGACATTATTGTAAGTCCAATCTAAAATTATTTAAAAATGCATGACTGTAAAGTACTGAAAGTAAGATCCCTTCCAAACATGAATCTTTCTCTCCTTCATATATTTTGCAAACTATAAATCCTGGGAAATTTATAAATGCCAAATATATCCCTTCACGCTCCTAATTTTATCTGTCTATTTCACGAAAGCTCTAATTATAAGCATATCTTAAAATTGCTAGAATTTCTTGTCTGTTAACAGGGGTTTTCTATGTTATTACTTTCAGTATTGTATGGTAAATATAAATAATAAATATTGAAATTGTTTAATGTAAATTGATACTACCAAGTCTAAAATTATTTATTCATAATATAGAAATATAATTTTATATAAATATTTAAAAACATATAATTATATAAATATATCATATAAATTGTATAATACTTTGTAAAGGAAAAGGGTTTCTTATTTATGAACAAATTAATGTATTAAGTGTAATTTAATCAATATTAATCTTTATACTTCTAATATGGAGATAAATCAAATTGATCCACACATTTAAAATTCAGCTTGTAGGGAGAAGGAGTTGTTGATAATAATCTAATAGTTGGTAATTATTTGAACCACTAGTTAATGCTATTAATCTTTTTAATAAATGAAATCATAATGCATAGCTGCCAACCTTCGTTTAAGTTTTTAAAAAAGGAGAAAAAAACATGTATTGAACCATAAAATGTGTTTAATATAATTATATGGTGTGTGGGTTATTCTCTACAATACTGCAAATTTGACCAAGCAGTCTGACTTGAATGTTACATAGGTAAATTTTCGTAAAAATTGGATAAATTGTTAGTAATTGGTCAATTGTTGAAGATTTTAATAGCAGCAGAAATCGTTATAAAATTTTAAACAAAAGTGCATATTCCCCATTCACTTATCATTAACTGATAACAATAAATGTGAGGGAATGATGAAATTAAGATGTTTTTACTAATTGTCATGAAAAATGCAAAATTGTGGAAAAAACCGAACTGATTCCTTAAAGAAGAACACATAATATATAATGTATGATAAAATTAAAAATTTTGAAAATTTCTAAAAATTTAGCATTCTGTGTGAGGGAATGACTGCTAATAAAAATACTCTCCGATTTTCTGATTGAAAAAAATTTCTAGAAAATTAACAAAAACTTATACCACCAATTTATGTTGCTGGACTGACAAGTACTCAAATTAGCTTCCTCTCTGTAAAGAATGCTAGACTGCTGCTCATCTTTAGTGATAGGATATTTGGGATAATAGCAAGGTGTGAGGGAATGATGGTCTAACATGGGGAGACTTATAATTGATTGAGTAGACTACATAATTACAGTAAAAAAAAATATTTGTATTATTTTTTGTAAGGTACCATTTAAGAACTTTATTTTGCTTAGGGTGTTTTTAATTATTTTTATTTTTGAATGGAAAAAATCAGGCAGTAAAGTATGGTAGTATGGGTAGGGGAGAGGTGAGGGAATGATATTTGCATGATATATCTTACATTTTTAAATATTAAATTTGTTTATTTTTAAATTTTACGCCCTGCCCCTAATAAACAAACTTTAGACCTTCTAATAAAAGTATAAATAAATAAAAATAAAATGAAATTTAGAGCATTTATAAGGCTGGGAACCACTTTTTGCACTATTGCAGAGAATAACCCGTGTCTTATTTTTTTGTGGGATATTTCTTAGTTTTCTCTTATTAATTCAAATTTCTGATTCAAGTCTTTTTTTTTTTTTTTTTTTTAATAATTTAGGTTAGTAGATTTGATTTACCCTGATAATAGAAATAATAGCTATGCTGGATATGGCTTATTTAAACACCATTTACTTGACATTTACAGCATTTAGTACTGTTACAAAATGTAAAATGAAATAACATAAAATTGTGTTAGATTTAGTAGATAAAGCAATTCAAAAGAGATGAGAATACAATAAACAATAAGAAAAAAGAGCATAAAACAAGATTATTATTATTATTTTTTTTTTTAACACAAGGATCACAATCCATTCTTTCACTCACGAATAAAAGAGGAAAAAGAACTGATGACTTATAAAAATGAATATCAATATTCATTCACACTCTAATTGTTTTAAAAATTTTGATCATTATAAGATCTTAACGATCTTAAGATAACAACAAATTTCATTAAACGATAACAGAAAAAACGCGATTTTTGTAAAAGTGCAATTAAAAAAATGAAATTCGTGAAACTGTGCGGAAAAGACACGGTTGCTTCAAAATGCAACGGAAAAACGCAAATTGTCCTTCTATAGTAAAAAAAACTAGCCTTAAAAGGAATGACTCCTGGAATGATGCTGATGTGTAAGATTTCCGGAAATAACGAATCCGGGCCGACCACTCCTTCTGTGAGTTGAATAGACCAATTAGGAAAGGACTCCGTCTATACATCGAGAAGCGATTCCAACCGGGATTGCAAAACAATATCAAACAGAATCTCGAAGCGATTACGCAGGGGGACGGAGCCCCCCTATAGTTTAAAAGGACTGTAACTGCTCATTCCAATTATAAAATGTTGAGGCGCTGCACCCCACTTTGCCCCCCCCCCCCAAAGGAAAACTTTAAAATTTTATCCACAGCACTGGTGTTGCATATCTTTAGAAAGGTCTGAAACTGCCTTTTCCTATTATGGATGTCTTGTGTGTCCCCCTCCGCTCTGCCCCCCAGAGGGGGCACATTTTTAATTTCTTTACAACACCAGTCGCGTGACACATCATTTGAGAGGTCTGCAACTGCTTATTCATATTATGGATGTCTTGTGTGTCACCCCCACTCTGCACCCCCCCAGGGGGGGCACATTTTTAATTTCTTTACAACACCAGTCGTGTGACACATCATTTGAGAGGTCTGCAACTGCTTATTCATATTATGGATGTCTTGTGTGTCACTCCCCTCACTCTGCCCCCTCAGGGAGGACACATTTTTAATTTCTTGACAACACCAGTCGTGTGACATATCATTTGAAAGGTCTGCAACTGCTTATTCATATTATGGATGTCTTGTGTGACCATCACTCTGTCCCCTCAGGGGGGGCACATTTTTAATTTCTTTACAACAGCAGTCGTGTGACACATAATTTGAAAGGTCTGAAACTGCTTATTCATATGGATATCTTGTGTGTCATCACCACTCTGACCCCCCAAGGGGGGCACATTTTTAATTTCTTTCAACACCAGTCGTGTGACTCATCATTTGAAAGGTCTGCAACTGCTTATTCATATTATGGATGTCTTGTGTGACCATCACTCTGTCCCCTCAGGGGGGGGCACATTTTTAATTTCTTTACAACACCAGTCGTGTGACACATAATTTGAAAGGTCTGAAACTGCTTATACATTATTATGGATGTCTTGTGTGTCACCACCACTCTGACCCCCCAAGGGGGGCACATTTTTAATTTCCTTACAACACCAGTAGTGTGACCCATCATTTGAAAGGTCTGAAATTGCTTATTCATATGGATATCTTGTGTGTCATCACCACTCTGACCCCCCAAGGGGGGCACATTTTTAATTTCTTTACAACACCAGTCGTGTGACTCATCATTTGAAAGGTCTGCAACTGCTTATTCATATTATGTATGTCTTGTGTGTCATCTCCCACTCTGCCCCCAGGGGGGGCACATTTTTAACTTCTTTACAACACCAGTCATGTGACACATCATTTGAAAGGTCTGCAACTGCTTATTCATATTATGGATATCTTGCCTGACCATCACCCTGACCCCCCCAAGGGGGGGGGCACATTTTTAATTTCTTTACAACACCAGTCATGTGACACATCATTTGAGAGATCCGCAATTGCTTATTCATATTATGGATGTCTTGTGTGTCATCTCCCCCTCTGCCCCCCAGGGGGGGCACATTTAAAATTTTTTACAACACCAGTCGTGTGACACATCATTTGAGAGGTCTGCAACTGCTTATTAATATTATGGATGTCTTGTATGTCACTCCCCCACTCTGCCCCCCAGGGGGGGGGGGGCACATTTTTAATTTTTAACAACACCAGTCGTGTGACACATCATTTGAGAGGTCTGCAACTGCTTATTAATATTATGGATGTCTTGTGTGTCACTCCCCCACTCTGCCCCCAGGGGGGGCACATTTTTAATTTTTTGACAAGACCAGTCGTGTGACACATCATTTGAAAGGTCTGCAACTGCTTATTCATATTATGGATATCTTGTGTGTATTGTACTCATTAAATAATTTTATATATGCGCACAGGCAAAGGTTATACGCTAGAGTCATCAACATTCATACACTGTTAACATTGTCTCACCCACCGCTATTATGAAAAACAGCTACTTGACTATGTTATGCAGCATTCTCATTGATCAGAATATAGAAATTCTGTAAAAGCAATGGAGTGGTTATGGAACAAAAGCTGCAAATTTTTAACAGTGTAGCTAAAATTTATGCTACTATTTTTGAGAAACAGTGTATACGGAGCTTCTTAAAAATATCAAAAGATATACGGCATATACCTTCGTATGTCTTCCAAAACACTTCTACTCATAGACAAATTACTACATTCAAGAATTCGACAATATTAATCTGGAAGAGAGATACACATTAACAAACACTTAGTCCAAGAGTTGACCACACAAAACCCAATGTCATCGAGGACAAGAAAAAATGCTTTGTTTTATAGAAGAGTAGTAATAGGTTTGGCATTGTGTTTGCCGTACAATCGAAAGTATGAAAACATGGAAAACTGGGTGCAGGAAAACACAATGCTACACTGTTAAACATTTGACCCATTTGCTGCAGCGTCACTCCACAGCTTTTATAGAAGACTTCTTTTATGACCAATGAGAATGCTCCATAACACAGTAAAAAACCGTTTTCTGTAAAAGCGGTGGAGTGACGATGCAGCAAATGGGTCAAATTTTTAACAGTGTAATCCTACGAATGAACCACTAGTGGTATAAATTTTTGGCTTATATACCACTTCGCTTCCGGCAGACATGGATCATTAGATTTCCCAATTACTACTCTTTCATAAAATGAAGGATTTTTTTCTTGTGCTCGATGACATATGGTTTTGTGCGGTCGACTCTTGGACTGTCTTGGCGATTTGTTTTTTTCCATCCCAGTTATTATGCAGGTATGGCCGCAATCTCTAGCAACCACTGAACGAAGAACTGAGTTTAACTGCTTACATTACATTTCTAAGATGCGCATCAGGAAGATATGCAATAAAAAAGCGTGAGACAGAAGATAATTCCACTCTGTTAACAAAGAAAAAACTGGTTTAAATAGCAGAATTCGTCTCCTGTCTCACAATTTACGTCGCGTCTCTACCTGGTATGTGGAACACCTAAAACATTTGTAAGCTTTTAATCTCGGAGTAGTCTTCATTTACATGCAATTTTTTTATTTAGACTTACATTTCATAACCTTTAGTTTCTCAGTGTAACTTCCAAATATCTGATAACGCAATGGTCGATAAATACAATCTGTCTTTATAAATAACAAAGTGCTGGCAAAATTCTTTAATGGCGATGCGTATACGAGAAATAAATATAGATGTTTTAGAATTAAACTGTACGTAAGATCCTGGTACATACGGGATAAGGTGCCTTTGTAAGAGGATAATGATATAGCTCGCGATACAAGCTTCGACTGGATTTTTTGTCCATAATATGAAAACACACACATTTTAGAGTCTGTGATGCTTCACTGTTAAAAATTTGCAACTTTTGCTCCATAGTCACTCCATTGCTTTTAAAGAATACCTGTATTCTGACCAATGAGAATGCTGCATAACATAGTCAAGAAACTGTTTTCTATAACAGCGGTGGATAGACAATATTGTGAAAGCTGCAGATTTTTTAACAGTGTTGCCTGAACGATCGCGTTATGTTAACTCCAATCACATAATTATAATTCCTCCAATTTGAATACAACCAATCAAAAACAACAAAACTGGTAGACAAACAAAATGATCACCCAATTGCGAACTTGTTGATAGAATATGATATATATTGAATCTAATCATTAGATGAATTATATAAATTAACGACTATTAGCTTGGCGATAACAGCAGATTCACCAAGGTGCTTGACTTGGCTCGCGATCAACGACATACAAGGCCGGTTCTTGACCTTTAACATGCGCAAAGCGGATAATCTTTGCACAGTGATTGGCACAAAACGATGGGCACGCTTTTTTGCACCAGTCGCCGTGTAAAGATTATTTTTTCCGAGACTAATATAAAAGGCAGGCTCCCGCACTACCTTTCAGTTTAGATCGCTAGAGTGACCTGACACTCTAATTAAAGCGAATAGCAAAGCATCGAAAAGATCTATTATTATACGAGAAGTCAAAGTCGCTTCAAATTCTATGAATCTCTATGTTATCCTATGGCTTCAGGGAAGTCACTCGGACAGAGAGCTACTCTCTTATACTGGACCATCTTTAACGGCTGGAAAGAAGCGAGCCGCCCGTAACAACCAATGAAATGCTTGGAAATCTGCTTAGAAAACGGTTTTTGTCGCTTGTAATTTTTACGTGTATTAGCAATTTTAACGAGCCTTCCTTTATCTTGCGAACCTGCTTAATTTGTTTCACTCGCTATATCAAATTTTTCCAGGCGAGAATAGCGAAATCTGGAATATAGATTAGCCATATTTCGGACAAAAGTTTTTGTCCGAGCATACGCACGCCCGTTCCTACCGCGGAAGATCGCGCAGGATAGAAAAGTGCGCTCGGGACAGCGACTGAAATATATGGGAAACTGTTAAAGTGCTATTACACGTAAAAGTTTCAAGCAGCAAAAACCGCCTGCTTTTTATCGTTTTCTAAACATTTCATTCAGTGTTGAATTCAGGAAGTGGCTCAGGGAGACATTCCCCTCCCCCCCCCGGAAAAAAGTACAATTTCCCAAGGAACTCTATAATGTCCCAACCGGAGCCATTGAAGTCCCTCCCGGAGAAAAATGTCTGAATTCAACAAGGATTTCATTGGTTGTTCGAGAAACGGCTTTTCCATCTTCAGATTTCCAAGCATTTGATTGGCTGTTACAAGCGACATGCTGCGTTCCAGGCATGAAAGACGCTTGACACAAGAGAATCGACTCCTCAGGAACCATTGGATAACATAGAGAAGCCTGAAATTTGAAGCGATTTTGACCCCTCGTGTAATAGCACTTTTAAGGAAGAAAGAAACCTTAATCGTCGAGTTACGGAAATTTTTATTTATTTAAATTATCCATCATAACACGATCAACAAAATACAAGGCTATTTCGGCCGGAAAATCGGAAGCCTGAACTTTGCAGAGCAGTGAAACTCCTGCAAAAATACAGGCTTCTGATTTGTAAATCTCATTTTCTAACAGCGGAAAGTCTGTCTGTATCCCGGCCTTCATGACTTTTAAATGTCACACAGAATGGATCCTCTTTGAACAGTGATCGGAACAAAACGATGGCCGAGCCGCTTTGTTCCAATTACCATACGTAATGGAATTGAAAGTAACCCTCATAAATATTTGCCAACCCCTTTATGTCTGTAATCGAACCACTTTTGCTAGGTAGCTTGTCTTTATGTAACATTGACGAAGAAGTATGCTCAGATTGCGCTCAGACAAACGTGCATATCCAAATTATGGCAAAGTTAGACATTTTTATTCCATAACTTGTCCTACTGACGGATGTCACTCTGCCCATTAAGTGGAGAAGATGAAGAGGATCCTGTGGTTCCAATTATGAACCGTTCACTTAAGTACGGAAGGAGACCAGAAACAGTGAGGCTCGCCAAACACTAGTGAAACATTGAACGAAAATACGTGCGACATGCGACAATTTCCCCCTAATAAGGAAAGGGCAGCTGACGTCACTGTGGACGAATTACTGTGGATAAGGGAGAAAAACCTGCATGTTCTTTAACGACTGACAATGTACGGATGAGCTCCGAGAATTTGATTGGTCTAACTTTTCCATTGTATAAGTAAGTATGATATGATTGGGCTACGTCGTCAAGATGATTCCTACAATGATCGCTATGACAAAAAATGTAGCGCTAGATTGGTTGACAGAAATGTTTGTTTGTAAACATGCCCTTTCCTTATAACAAAGGAAAAACCGGTTTTACTGCGTCCTCTTGCACGATTTTTGACGCATCTCTCCCTGATGTGTGGCGGGCCTAAGCAGTGTTTTATTTACTTATTGAACAACATACATCTGACTTGTGTGCTCGACATGAAGGCCGCTTGTAAGTCATCGTCAATATACAGGGACGACGAGACAACACAAGGAAAATTTTACAACACAAGAGATATACAACCAGGAGCTCCACACAAAGAATGCAATGGAGCCAGTGGGATTCGAAACCACAACCTCCTACGCTCGAAGGCGATTGGCGGCGTGGTGCTTTGATCATTCAGCCCCGTAGGCCCGTAAAAAGTGTCCTCGATGGGGAACAAGGATGATGGGATGGGTTGAGATAGCACCAACTTTGTTCTGCGGGCGTTGGGAAGAGAAGGAACCCTCTCTTTTCAGGCATTTGTCGTCCTAACTGTTTTGTATAAATAATGGAAAAAATTTAATGAAAGTTCAGAATATTAAAATTTATAATAAATGTGTGGGGATTCATAGCAATATCTGGACCCAGTTTGTTGGGTTAATGTTCGTATTTGGCTTTCTGTTAATCAATGGGAAGCAAATTTGGTCGCTTTTGACTGCCGATTGTGTGGGTGTCTTAATCCGCATCCACACACACCTGTAAAATATGCGCATTGGATGGGACCAACCTCTCTCTTCAGGAGATTGTCTAATTTGAAGTTTATTCTTTAGCAACAATGAAGTGCGGATAGCGGATACTGACCGTGGATAGAAGGGAGTGCTTAATCACAAAACCTTGCCAGCTATAGTTCCTGTAGGAAAAATCGGCTTTTCAAAGACATACGTCCTCTCTTTATTTTCCCTTCGATACCGCAGCTACTAACATAAGATAAGGGCAGAGGCCTGATGAGCGAAGGGATAATGAAAAAAAAAGTTTGCTCTTGAAAAGCCAATTTTTCTTAAAGGGATTTTGACGGGGCAACTTTCTTCTTACTTCATGCTGCGTACGAAGCACAGAGTTAAATGTCTCTTTTCACTGTGAATTTAAATAGCTTCCAGCTATTTCGAATCCCTTGTTTGTGCCTCTCAGTACTCGAGTGATGAGACTCTTTTCTTGGTGGCACGGCGTTTAGTGCTCATTGGTTTCAGCATTTATTTCTTCTGCAGCCGCCTCCTTTTTACATCGTGTGGCATGTGTTGGCTTAATTTGATTCTAACTACGGTCTTGAGTTTTGATCTTGTACCACCTTCATTCATGCCTATTGTCTACACTGATAAAAATCTGCTTCATTTTGCTGCAACGCACTCTCCTTCTTGTATAGAAAATGGTTACTTGGCCGTGAAATGGAGCTTTCTCATTGGTTGGAATAGAGATATTATATACAAGCCGTGGAGTGCGTTGCAGCAAAATGCAGCAGATTTTTACCAGTGTAGACGAGCTACCTCAAACTGTCCGTTACGGATGTAGGTCTTTAAGTAGAGTGCTAATGGCATTAGGTAGTGTGGACTTCACCCATAGTACATCAGCTGCGGGTATATCGATTTTGGAGGGTATATACCTGCAAAGGCGTGATTGTTCACTGTTGCCATTTGTGGGCAAAGTCGATTGGTACCCTAGGGGTTTACTCACTTCCTTCAATGCGTAATGTCAAAGACACGATATTGTGTTCAAATCTGTCTGGAGATCCGATTTGTTCCACTCTGCTTGTTTATGCATGATACCTCTCGTACTTTGTACCCAAGGAATAAGGCCATATCCCCTGTATGCGTAACGCCAGTAACACATTGTATGCGGAACACAGAATTAATGTTTTTATAGTATCTGTTGTTCATGGTGAATTCGAACTGGCTTCGGCTAATATGGACACTTCACTTTGCGTACCATCCTGGTTGCAGACGTCTTTCTGAATATCGGATTCGCCAAAGTATTCCGTGTGTAATAAATTACCATGCCTCATCAGGGTCTTCGAATTTCGATGTCATCTATTGTGCACCGTAAAAAATTTGACCCTTTTGCTGCATCGTCACTCCATCGCTTTTATAGGAAACGATTACTTCGATGTATTATGGAGCATTCTCATTGGTCAAAACAGAGATACTGTATAAGAGCGATGGAGTGGCGATGCAGCAAAAGGGACGAATTTTTTACAGCGTGCTGGGCCTTGTGTTATCCCTTTTCAACTGTTTCATTTAATGGGATTGCTATCGTGATAGCTGGATTTAACAAGTGCTTTTGGGGATGAAATTTATTGCTAGCGCTACGCAATATCACTGGCACTAGATATCCTAAAAGTGCTCTTTCACGAGGAGTCAAACTCGCTTCAAAAATAAGGGATGTCTATATTATTCTATCTCCTATGATCTCGCCGCCTCCCCCCCGGAAAGACAGCTGGGTCCTCTCGGCGGTTATCCCTGTTATCCCATTACACCATGGGAGTCACTTGAAAAGCAAGCGATTCTTTTGTCCGTAGCGTCTTTGAAGCCTGGAATGAAACCTATGGCTCGTAACAGCCAATCAAATGCTTGGAAATCTGAAGATGGAAAAGTTGTTTCTCAAACAGCCAATGAAATGCTTGAAATTTTTACGTGTAATAGCACTTTAAAAGTACTGTTACACGAAGAGTCAAAGTCGCTTCAAATTCCTGCTCCCAGTTTTAACTGTGTTCATACCTTTATTTATTGGACAAGCAAAATGTCGAACCTACAAGTGAACCCCTAGTGGTATTAACTTTTGGCTTATACCACTTATACCTTTTGGCTTATAACACTTCACTTCCGACAGACATGGATCATTAGGTCCCCCTATTACAACTCTTTCATAAAATGAAGGTTTTTTTCTTGAAATCGATGACATAGGTTTTTATGCTATCGGCTCTTGAACTATTAGAAATGAACGGAAGTTATTTTTAATTTATTTAACACCAATATATTGTTAGACACTGTAATTAACGCTTTATGTTTACTTTTTAAAGGAATAAATTCGATGGCCGTACAGTCTAAAAGGATGTAATATTGTCATGCATTATAAAGCATTACAGATATATGCGATTTCCGCACTGTATATTTCTAAACACTGTAGCAAGGGTTTCTGAAATGTAGGAAGTTTGTCTTTTAATATTTATTTTTTGTACTGACTTGCGAACATTCTTTTTTTTTTAAATGTGCAGTTTGTATCCTAAGTTATATGGGTTCAAATATTTTATGAATTGCATTTTTAAATAAAATATTTTCATTTCTTTAAAAGTATGCTATTCACTTATATATTAGTACTAGATGGCTTCGCCTGTCACCGAGCCTCTAATTTATTTGTAAATCTCGAAACGGGTCCCTGCTGTTTACAGTACGTAGATCAAGCGTGCTGCATACTCACTGCCGAATAATTACATCGGGTTCGGTGAATACATATTAAATCTAGCGAAAAACGAACCTCGAACTGGATCCCCACTGCATACGATACCGTATAGTAGGCGTGCTGCGCATGCTCTGCAAAGTCATGTAAAATAAAATTTTTAATCGGGAGCTTTGAATTCACATTAAATTTCGAAACGAAGGAGCCTCGAACCGGGTTCCTGCTGCCCTTGGCACCGTATAGTAGGCCTGTCGCGCACGCTCTGCAAAATTCTTCAATTCCACTGCCCAGATCTTTCTAACGTTATATCATGTGTTTGGTCTCAGGAAATTTTAGAAAAGTTGCCCCGGAGGTGCATTACAATTATAAGCTGTTACAGGCCTTTAAAATGGTATATTATATGAGGGGTATCGGCTAAATTTATAAAAAGTGCCCAAGTGGGACAAAAAGGGAAGGAGCACCGGAGGTGCATATCATGATTAAGTGGTCACAAGCCTTTCCAATGATATATTACATGATTGACGTCGGCAAAATTAAAAAAGTCTTCCTTTCGGGGTGCAAGGAACCGGATGTGCATAATGTGATTAAGCGGTCACAGGCCTTTCCAACGATTTATCACATACGAGGCCTCGGGAAAATTAAGAAAAGTTGACCCCTGTGTCGGCAAATTAGAGATGAGCGACATAATGTGATTTAATGACTTTCCAACAATTTATTACATAAGATGTGCCGGCAAAATTTAGAAACGTGCCAGGGGGATTCGGAGGAGCATAACATGAATAAGTGCTCATAGGTTTTTCAAACGACATATTATATAAAGAGCATTGGCTAAATTTAGAAAAATGCCCACTCCCAGAAGAGCAAATGGGGGAGAAACGCTGGAGGTGCGTATCATTATTAACCGGTCACAAACATTTCCATTGATATATTACATGAGGGAAAAAATTCAGAAGTCTGCCCCCGGACAAAGGCGGGAGAGGCACCGGATGAAAAGAACCTGATTAGTGAACACAAGTCTTTCCAATGGCATATCACATCAGTGGTCTCAGGAAAATTTAGAAAAGTTACCGCCTGGAACGGTAAAATGGGGAGAGGGACATAGCATGATTAATTGGTCCAACAATTTACTACATGAGGAGCACTCTCAAAATTTAGAAAAATGCCCAGGGGGACAAAGGGGTTGCATAACATTAATAAGCGGTCATAGGTCTTTTGAACGATATATTACAAGATGGACATTTGCTAAATTAAGAAAAGAACACACTGCGCTTAGAGAGACAAAGGTGGGAAGGAGCACTGGAGATCCATATCATGATTTGGCGATCACAGGCCTTTTCAATGATATATCACAAGAGGGATGTCGATAAAATTCAGAAGTCTGGAAGGCAAAGGGGGTAGGAAACCGGATGTACATAACATGATTAAATTATCACAGATCTTTCCAACGACATATCACGTGAGTGGTCTAAGGAAAATTTAGAAAAGTTTCCACCTGTGGAGCCAACTGGGAGAAAGGACATAACATGATTAAGTGATTACAGCCTTTCCAACAATTTATTACATGAGGAATGCCGACAAAATTTAGAAAAATACCCAGGGGACAACGGATGTGCATAACATAAATAAACGTTCACAGGCCTTTCAAACGATATATTATATGAGGGCTAAATTTGGAAAAGTGTTTACACACAGATGGACAAAAGAGAGAGAAGCACTGGAGGTGCATATCATAATTAAGCGATCAAAGGCCTTTCCAATAATACATCACATGAGAAGTGTCGACAAAATTCAGAAGTTTTCCGCAACAGGGGAAAAGAGAGGCACCGAATGTGCATAGCATGATTAAGCGGTCACAGGTCTTTTAAACGATATATTACATGAGGAACACTGGCTAAATTTAGAAGTGTCTGCTTCCAGAGAGACAAAGAGGGAGGAGCACTGTAAGTGAATAGCATGATTAAGCGGTCAAAGGCCTTTTCAAAGATATATCACATGTGGGATATCGAGAAAATTCAGAAAAGTCTTCCCCCTGGGGAGCCAAAGTGGGGGTAACCGAATATGCATATGATTAACACGGTCACAGGTCTTTCCAACAACATATCACATGAGTGGTGTCAGGAAAATTTAGAAAAGGTGCCCCCCGGGACAGCGAAGTGGGAGGAGGGACATAACATGATTAAGTGGTTACAACTTTTTTCCAACAATTTATTACATGGGGGGTCGCAAAATTTAGGATAGTGCTCCAGGCGGCAACTGAGGTGCATAACATGAATAAGTTGTCACAGTCCTTTTAAATAATACATTACATTATGGGCATTGGCTAAACTTAGAAGAGTGCTCACTCGTGGAGGGAAGAAAGGCCGTGGAGCACCGGAGGTGCATATCATGATTCAGTGGTCACAGGTTTTTTCAATGATATACCACATTAAGGACATCAGCAAAATTTAGAAAAGTCCATTCACAGAGGGCAAAAGGGGGTGGGAGGGCACGGGATGTGCATAACATGATTAAGTGATCACTGGCCTTTCCAACTCTATCACATGAGGAACTTTGAAAATCCCTCTCCCCCAGTGGGATCTCTCTTTTCTCCCTTAAATGGACTCCTAATTCATGTTAACCCTGCTCCTTGAAATTGTTATATTTAATAAATGATGTTTAACTAAGGGATCGGTCAAAAAAACACATCTGAACTGAATTTATTCTGTGAAATGCATCAGTTTTGCAAATTTCTTCACCTCTCCATTCTGCCCCAAATCCAATTCACACGGCTTATTTAACATTTGTAGATGTGTTTATAAAATATTTGAAATTTTTAAATTGATTGCTTCCTTGATTTTAACGATTTTACGAATTAAAAACAAATTTCCGACCTTTACTTAAAAAGTGAACTCAAAATTTGTACTACTTCTACGTGCTGTTTCCAGCGTTGATTTTTCGATTATGTTAGTCCTAGTAAGATAGACAGCACAAAACCTAAGGTATCAAACACAAGAGAATAAATTAAAAAAAAAAAAAGAATATTGCGCAGTTAAACTGATGGCATTGAGTTCACAAGCTACGCATACTAATGGTATATTGCAGCCTTGTATTTTCAAGTGTTAATGCCTTTCGAAAAACAAATTAAGAGGGGAAATAGCTCCCCCCATTTCGTCTTTCTATACTTAATCAATGAACCCTCTTAATTAATCAGGGAAATGCTTTATCATATAAAAAACCTATATCCAAAATTTTGAGCAAATCGGATAATTCGTCATAAAAACCCATTTATATAATTTAAGGAGTTCTCCCCCACTTTTATACTTAACCATTGAACTTCCAAAATTATTCAGAGATTAGCCTTATCAGAAAGAACCTACATCCAAAATTTAAAGCGAATCGGATTATTCTAGACAAAAACTCATTTATCAAATTTAAGAAAGGGTAATCGCCCGTAGCCCTCTTTATACTTGACAAAAGTCTGAAGAAATTTCTGAATTTTTAGAAATCATTGCATCTAGTGAGTGATGGGGTGACATCCTTAAGAAAATCGATATACATCTGGACAGCCCCCGTTATTTTTATTTCACGATCTAACAAATCTTTAAATAATATTGGAAGAGGAATGTCTTATTCATTACTTTCTATACTCTCAACATCTGATAAACTTAGATGAAAACAACATGCCAGTTTGGCGTAAACATTTTAAAATACTACGAATAAAATGTGGATTGAAAGATAGAGAACGCGCAGGAAGAAATCTCTCCTTCACTGATTCTGTCATCCATAATGTGTGGGGTTCTTTAATGAGGTAAATGATTGAAAAAAGTTTCTCCTTTATGTCAATTGGTACTTAAGACACTTTTGAGAAAAGTCTGGCTAAAATCTTTTCTTATCGCTTAACTTATGCACTTATAAGATGGATTATAAAAAATGGACAGTTTTCCTAAACCGTCGGGATATCCGGAGTTAAAAATTATTCAGCGACGTAAAATCCGGAGTTTATTTACATTAAAATCGTATACAGAAAATCGGGACTTTGAAAAACTGACGTGGTAAGCGGAATGACGTGAAAAACAGGTGTCGGGATAACGAGGTCTGACTGTATATCAAACAATGTTGAATTCAGCAGGTGGCCAAAGGATAAGAAACTTCCACACATACACACTAGAAAATTATTTGTATTTGGTAGTAGACTTAAAATACAAATTTCAACACCTATACTTCATTAATTCAACACAGTTTTTCTAACTGGTACAAATCCCAGCCTAAGGCAGCATGCACACGCTTGCTTTCCCAGCCTTTCACTGAATTCTACAAAATCTTTCATGTAGGATAATTGTGCAGTTTATTCACAATAGAATGAGGTAAAATGAACAATGGATCAAATGATAAGGAGCTCAATCTAACTTGAGGCAAAAGTTCCTGCTTTACAAGACATCAGTCCTCTTTCCATAAAAGTCATTAAAGATAAAAAAATACAGTGTCGACACAATAAAGACAGTTTGTCTGTCCATCTGTCTGTAACTTAAAATTGAAAAGTAAAAGTCCACGTTTGTGTTAAATAAAGCGTAATTACATATAAGACATTTACTAAGAATTCCATTACATGTGATTCAATCTGTTGATTGTTTCAGATAGCAGACCAGATGCCATTATCAAAAGGATCAGGAATATAGTGGAAATGGAATTTTAAAGAAACTCGTATACCCTCTGTTATGACTCAAATAATACTTTAGTGTACATTCAAAACTTGACGTTTTTGATTTCAGCATATACTCTCTGCCTATTTTCTGTACCTTCTGGTGTTTTTATGACAACAATTCTGAAAAGGATATCTGATTGAATTATGTCCATCACACTTATCCAGGATAGCTGAGATGGCAATGCAGATGGCAATGCAGCTGAAGAGGCCTCTTCAGTCAGGCGAAGTGTTGAACATAGGCAAGGATTCGTTTAAAAAATTCTGTTTCAACTTCAATTTCTTTAAGCAGTTATTATTCTTGCGTAGGACAGTTGATATTGATCACTTGATAGAGTCATTTTTTACTTTCTTCTATCTTTACAAGAAAGTACTGAATTCATGAAAATTTTCAACTTTTAATTTTCGATGGACATACACATTTTAACAAAGCTCCTGAACATGATTTGATGAGTTTTAGAAAATGTTTGTGTGTCACTCTATGAGTGTGTATGGGACAAAATTTTTCTAGGTACTCTATCTCACAAATGCATGGAATTTGACGACACTTTAGATTCAGTTATACCATGATATAAACTGGAAATGATTAGTTTTGGTGTATATCGCTCAACAAGTGATGCTGCAATACTGTATTATTCTTATTTTCCACAATAGCTATATTCATAAAAATTTTAGATTCAGTTAGTCCTTGATATAATTTGATGCAAATCGGTCAAAAGGTGATGCTGCTATGCTGAATTATTCAGGATTATTGCAATAGCTCTATCTCAAGAACTAATGCACGTATTTTCATCAAACTTCAGATTCAGTTAATATCAGATAAAAATTGATTTTCATTAGTTTTTGGTGTACATCATCCAACAAGTAGTGCTGTTATGCAGATTGCTTTTTAAGATTTATAAAATAGCTCAATCTCAGAAACTAATGCAAGGGTTTCATCAAACTTCAGATTGAATTAGAAGTTGACAGAAGCTGTTTTTGACTAGATTTTGGTGTAAATCACCTAATATGTGATACTACTATGCTGCATTTTTCAGGAAGTATAAAATCCTTCTCATGTGTTGAACATTAACATGAGATTATCAATGTGTGACTCAAGAGTTCCATGAAGCCAAGGTCCTGAGTTCAAATGCTGAGTTGGATATTTTTTCCTTAAATTAGAATAATGTTGAATTAACAAAGAGTATACATAACCTTTACAAAACATAAAATCATTACCTGTATAGACTTAACAAGTCAGATTTTTACTGAAGCTTATTCTAAATTTTAATATAAAAATAATTAAAATATAAAGTCAACAAATATTAAGATAGCTACAGTGGCAGTCAAAAGTTTCTGGCCAGCAAAAGTTTTTAGTTAATTTGTAAATATACTCATATGAAGAGGAATCTCAAAGTGATACTTATACATTTTATTGATATAATATTAGGAACCTATTTATGGAATAACATTTAAATATTAATAAATTTAATTGACAAAATTAAGTACAAGAAAACAGATGTTCTCAAAAGTTTCCGGCCACATACGCAAGTTTGGAAAAAAAAATGATACTGCAATAGAAAATTACGGTGATCAACAACATTTACAATTAGTATTTCCTCTTTTTGTCTTTAGTAATGAGTACTGATTTGAATTTCATAAAATCATTTGTGACATTTATTTATACATTCAACGGTTAAAGATCGTCTATGGTACGCTTTTTCCATATTTCTTGAAATTTTTTGGAAATTTTGACTAAGTTTGAATATTTATAGCTCCGCACACGTTTGCCAACTTATTTCTATAGATTTTCTATACGATTAATCTCAGGTGTTTGGGTTGTCCATTTCAAAAGCAGAATTTTTTTGTGTAAATGCCATTGCTTGTTGAGCTTGCATAAATTCATTAAGTTGTTATGTTTTTAAAGCAAATAGTTGCTACCACAATTTTTCCTCTAATAAGACAGCGACCATTCTCAAAAGATATTCTTATACAGTAAAACCTCTAAATAACAGACACCCCGGGAGCACAGAAACTGTCCGCTATTCGGAGATGTCCGTTATTGGGAGAAGCTCAGAGATTCAAGAACTACTAAGAAATGCTCAATGTTCAATTAATTGACTTTATATGTCCTAACTGACTTTATATGTAATCTCTATTATATGATTAATCAAATTAAAAATATTTTTTAAGCAATAAAATTGAATTAAAATTTTGTATACCTTTATCCACTGTTTATTACATTCTAACGAAAAAAAAATCGAAGTTAACTTATACGAATTCGAAACGAAAGAGAAAGTGGTGTATGCATTATGGAATTCTGCTGATGAAAAAAATTATACTTCTAGAGATTAATTAAGCAAAAAATCCTAAATCTTTCTCGGATGTGTGCAATGTTGAATTAAGACATTTTTCTGCAGGAGAAATTCCGGTGGCTCCGGGGGGAAGGGACATGTTAGAGTTCTATGGAGAAATTTCACTTTTTGACCATTAAAAGCATAAAATCTCAAATCTTCAGGGGGAGAATTTTCAAAGTTCTTCAGGAATGTCCCTCCCAGGCTACCTCCTCAATTCTGGAGTTAGGGAGGATTTTCCCTCAGTCCATCCCCTACATTTATCTGTGATCACAAAATCTGTGACACATTGCTCGATCACCCATCCGAGGCACCAACCAAAATATGGCATAGGTGTGTTCCCCTCAGAGGAAAACAACCCCTGTCAGCACCAGACAAATCAAAACCAAGACAATAGGCTCAAAACTACGGGCCCTAAAAAATACAAAATAAAATGAAATTAAAAGACAAGCCCTAGCACGAAATAATTATATGCAACTTAGAAAATCTATTAAACAATCCCTTTTTTTTCTCTTCCCTTACTCTTTTTTTTTTAATATATCAAGGCATTTTACATACATAAAAGTCTATTAATTTGATGATCGTATATACAGAGAACAAATTGTACAAAGAAATTACAAAATACAATAATCTGGCAGCTAAATTAAATGAAAAATCAATGATACGTACAGTGTGAAAACAAAAATGATATTACATATGCGAGCGAAAAGTACCATGAATTTATATATATATATAACTTTTAAAATAATTAAAGTGTCTACAATTAAATCTGAAAAATGTACAATCAAAGCTGAAAACTGTACAATTAACTAAAAGAATGTCTGAAAGAGTTAAATAAATGTCCAAGTTGGTCAGGCTCTGTAGAAGGTATAGTTCGGGGTAGTTTTATCCCATGCTATATATTTAAACAACATCAGAGCAAAAACAGAAAATGTCCATGAAATTATACTCAAAAAGTGTATTTAATAAATGAATAAATGACATATTGCTCTGTTAAATTTAGACGTTTTTATTTTTCTTTTCTTTTTCTCATTAAAAAATGATTTTTCATCATTTATTGCCAAAATTACTGTCTGCTATTGGATGTATGGAATGTCCGTTATTCAGAGGTTAAACATACAAAAAATTTAGATTTTGGGAGTGGGGATAGATGGAGGTTTTACTATACATTGCATCATTCATCTTGCAGCAAATTTCAAATAACGAACCAACACTTTTTGAAGAAAAATCTCCCATCATTATAACGTGCCCTTTGCCATGATTCATTATAGAAAAACGTATGTCGAATCATAGCTTTTACTGTTAGGCCATTGGATATAGTGTCTGCCATCACTCCTAAAATAGTGTGGAATTCGATTGATGGAAAAATAGAACTTTTGTCCAGTTTTTACTTGACCAGACTTGTGATCCTTGGAAAACGCTAATTGGGTATATTGGTATTTTTTTAACACCAACTCTTCCATAAAGTTCTACATCACGACAGCATCTTGATACGGTAGACTTATTTCAGCAATATTTTCATTCCATAAATCGCGGGATATTGCAACGGCATTTTTATGCGGGTCATCAACTGTTTTTCCCCTGATAATTCCTTTCACAAAAATAGTCATTTTCCAGGGCCCCCCAGACGTCAGAAAGTCCTAAAAGTCATGGCCATCTTTATACAATTTTTAAATATCGTTTACAGTTGGTTTACCGATCGATAATTTTGCCGCAATATCTCGAGAAGATTGGCCCTTTAGCGACAAAAAATCACTCATTTACGAACAGTTCTCGAAATTTTCATTTTTGTATTTAAACTATGCTCTTCTCTTTGATTTATTCACAAACACGACTAAAAAACACTTTATCGATAGAAAAAAACTAAGGAATGATGAGTGGCCAGAAACTTTTGCACACGCGAATTTCGAATTCTGCCAGTTCTTATGAAGTGTCTTCAATATCCAATCAAAATGATCACGTGGTCAGAGGACATTCACATATTCCTAACTTTTGAAGCAATTGAGCTTCTTCTTCGCTGAAACCTTCTGATAAATAAAACAAATAAACTAACTGGCCGGAAATTTTTGACTGACATTGTATATGTTAGAGTTCTAATCAATGGTAGAGTCACCATATCTTTTATTTATAAACATGATTGGCACGGTTTAAACCAATCTATTTTAACCATGGTTTAAACTAACTCATTTCTCTCTCTGTCTCAAAAAAAAAAAAAAAAGCTTGTTTTATAAAAAAAATCGAGCAACTTTCTCTTTTTTCTTTATAATTTATGTGTTTCAGATTATTGGGTGTTAATAATTTCTACTTTCAACACTTTATTTCAACAATAAGCATTAGATATAGTGAGTTAAGATAATTATTTCTATTTATAGGATTAAAATCAGCTTGCAGGGCCTGATTAAGGCTATGCCCCCCCCCCTTCTGTCTATCATTAGAATTTTGTTTTTGTGAATAATTGGAAGTGGCTAGTACTAAACTTCATATCTATTGCATGTATGTATAAATTTTATATTCGGTGCAGTTCACATCTGTATACAGCGTAAAACAAAAATATAGTCATAACTTTAAGAAAAAAGGACTAGCAGGATAGTTGTAAAAAAAAAAAAAGATTGGTTGATTGAAGTATCTCTTTTCAAGTTGTTTCTTTGCTTATCTATGTACGTTATAAGATGGCTAAAAGAAATTGTTGCAAATTGGTCATAGTTAATAGTTTAGTAAACTTACCACACTACAAGGAAAACATTAATAAAGATTTTTTTTTTTAAATAATAGAATATTAAGTTGTTAAAATAAAACTTTAAAGCTTGAAAATAAAACTTTATACCTTTTGGCTAACTTTAATTACTTGGCACTTTTTAGTGAAAATCCTAATTATTCTCATGGGTAGCTTGGGGCGATTGCCCGGCATGCCCCTGCATAAATCGGGCCCTATCAGTATGCATTGGTGAACATATCTATTGCTCTAAAGAAAAAGTTTCAAGCACGTGAATTGATCAAAGATAAAATGGGTTAAAAATATTTAATATAATAAAATATTTTACTTTTAAAAAATGCAGATTATTCAATGTAATTAATAACTTATCACAATGTTCTTTACGAGTTTGTTCAAGCTGTAAAAGGAATTTTTCTTGATTTTGGGAGATTATATTATCTTGAAGAATTAAAATCAAAATATGAAGTCAAATAAGAGAGTATTCAAGGATCGGGTGCTATTTATAGCATTTTTTTTTTTTTTTTTTTTTTTTTTTTAAATAATAACAGTATTGTTATTTTTTCCTTGTTAACAGCTGAATCTAATGACCAAAATGTTGACTTCAAATTGTAATAAAAAAAAAAAAAAAAAAAAAAAAAAAAAAAATCTCAAGAAGTATTTGACTGTGGGAAAGAATATTATATTTATCAAACTACATACAAATGTTTATTATTACTAATCAAAAGATTGTTCATAAAGATTTTCAGAGTATCAATGTTTCAGTGTGTAGAGCAGTTTATTCTTTGAACATAAAACTATTTGCTAATATTATTTAAATATAAATTATGTTCTTTTTTCAATTTTCTACATAAATTCACTGTAATTATTTAATTTAAATTATTTTAAAATGAAGTTACACTATTTATAATACAACAATGCCTATTTTTCTCAATAAATATGCATGTATATGTAATAAGAAGGGATGTTTTAACAACCCCCCCCCCTTTTTTTTGGGGGGGGGGTGTCCGAAAAGAAAAAAAAAAGAATTAGGTTTTTTAGCAACTTTGTTCATAAATATAATCATTAGAAAGAGTAACTTTAACTGTTTTTTGTCCAAATCTCCTTCAAAATTTTAGAATAATTACAATACAAGGGGATCCTGTTGCATACATTTTTTAATAACAGATATTAACTATTTTTGCAGTCTATTTTCTCAAAACGAATGGAATTAAAGTCTACTTTTAAATGATGTATATAAAATTTGTTTAGGGGAACATCTACATATTAAAATAAACCCAATTTTTTTGTTTTCCAATGACAATACCCACTTTTAACAAAATATTTCAAATCTTCAGTTCAAACTACGCCTAGACACCAAATTTCAAGCTATTTGAATGATAAGTTTTTCAATTACAAACATTAAAAATTTAGTGCTCGTTAAATTATGTTATATTTTTATTAATATCTCTTGAAATTATACTCCTAATGTGCTGATTTGTATTGTAATAATATTAATAACCAAACATAAATATGTTGAATTTGCAATTTTTATAATTTTATAATTTGAATTCTGAAATGAATATTAAAAAAAAATTCTTAATTGCAATCCACAATATTTTTTGATGGATTTACATTTATGATATCCTACTGTATGGAAATCCAAAATTTTCTAATTTTTCTTCTTGTTAGTTTTCAAATTATACTAAAAAATGGCAAAATGATAGTTTAAAGGGGCCATCCATGATGGAAATGATTTTTTTAAAATTTCTTATGCTATCCTGTAGCATAAGGCTCAAGAGGATGAAGGAAGCTCTCTCAGTCATAAATCAAATACTAAGCTATGATTTCGATACAATCCCTAAAATAAGCTCATTTTAAAATGATCAATTTTCCAGAAATTAATCATACAATTTGCATGAAATTTTTTTAAAGGCTAATTGAAGGCTGTGGAATTCATTTATGCTGTCAGAATTAGGTACTGTTATTGAAAAAACTAAGATAGAGTTTGTTTTAATATGTAAATGGTCCCCTACGCAAATTTTTATTTGTATCATTTTAAAGTACACTATTTCCAATCATTTAGTATCAGTAACTTTCTTTAATAATAATTTTTTGCAAAGTTAGTAGTGGGTGTTTTTTTTTCCATGACTGTACACTGTGCATCATGCTGACTGATAAACTAAATCTTTGGTTGGTAAGATTTTCTGAAAATTCCCCAACCCTGTAAATAGTACTCAGAGTGATAATTTAACATTAGCAGATGCTTGTTATTTGTGATGTATAGAATCCTATTTTGCTTAGTTATATTACCATACTTAAAACACATTTCAAACAAGAAATTCAATCTTATTATTTAGTCACATGTTTATTACATCTAAACCACAGTTTAGATTATTGAATTATGAACAAAAAGAGAAAAACAAAAAGAATTTGAAAGAAAAATAGATTCTAATAACCTTTTTCTATAAAATTTGACATAAAAAAATTATATTTTCTACATACTTACTGTACAACTAATGTTATTGAATCAGCTTACATCTTTCAAATAGTGCGAAAGTATTTAATCTGTTTGTGACATATCAAGGAATTTTTATGAACTAATTCATTTGCACATTTGTTGCCCAAGTACTGGTGCTGTTAAAAATCATTTTCAGTTTTTTTTTTATATTTTATTTTAATAAAACAAAAAAATTTAAATTTAAAATTTTGTTTTTGTGGTTACGCCATACATTATTGATTGATTATAAATACTTTTTAAATTAAAATCTCCAAAACAAAAATTTCATTAAGGTGAAAATTTAAACATATAGTGCCATTCTAATTTTATTTTTGCACTCATCATCACTTTTTTCTGTTTTTGCTTAGTTTTTTCCATTGTCCTGGCAAAAACCAACCCTGTTTTTAAGTATAAAAGCTTACCCTATAGCATAAACCGAACGACAAGAATACAAGCATTACTTAATAATACTAATTTCCTCATATTGAAAAAAGCCAGCTTTTGTTTTTTAACCCTTTGTCTTGTAGAATTTTACATTCATGTTTAATGTAAAAAAAAAGTTGACTTTCTTAGTTCTTACTTTTGTAAAAAGCATTCCACACCACCCAACTCTCTCCTAAATAAAATTCAAAGTTTTCTATTGCTACCCAAGCAAAAACATTCAAAATTAGCAAGAAAATAAAGAATATGCAAACTTATTAAACAAAGCTAGGTCTTAGCATCTTCATTAAGGCTTTCACTGAAAAGCAGCAGAACTTAGCAATATTATGTTCTGCTTCCTGGCTGGTTTGATTAAAAATTAAAAGTGCCAACAATGAACCAGATTTATAAAATATGCAAGGAGGGGAAAAAATAATGAAATCTAAATATTTGTTAGTTTTTTTTATGAAGCAAAAACATCAAAGTGTTCATTACTGGCACATCCACCCTATATATAGATACATAAACATGTGCATACATAGATATATCTCTGTTTATGTACATATAAATGTGTTTACACACACGCATATATATGTATGTATATATAACACTGGAATCCAGCTAATTGAAAAATATCAAATTTCTATTTCTAAATTTATAGCATTCTTATTGTCAGCAACCGTAATTATTTTTTTTAAAGGCTAAGAGTCATATCAAATTAATAGCGATATAATAATAAAAACACTAGAAGCTATTAAACTGGTGCATTTGCAATACCTGCACAATATAACATTCACATACAATTTTATCACTATTTGATTCAAATACTTTTCTTCCATCAAATGCAGTATTCTGTAATACAAATTTTTATGAAAGAAATTAGTTAGAACAATAGTTCCTTGTCAGAATCGCAGTAAAATAGTATAGTAAGCAGTACAAAAAGACAAAAGATGAACATGAATTGTATTCAATAATAATAAAATTTATCTTACTTAAATGTAATTCAACTTTAGCAAAACATTTCCCGTAATGTTGATTCATCCAGCAATCATCTCGTGTAGTAAAATCGAAGGAATATTGCTAATGTATATGATGAATTATAACATATATCACAAGCAATAACCTTTCAATTAAATAGGATTCATCACTTTAAGATCTTCATATTTTACTTTTGTCTCATCTGCTTCCATCTTACTTTACAATCAGTTTACGTGCGTTGTCACGTTTATTTTCTTTAATCGTTAACTTCACATACAGTTTTTTCATAAGTCTTCAGTATTGTTCATATTTAAAAATATAGTAGACAAATAATAACATTTTTTACGATTTACATAAACATAATTCACAAATGCCGCCATTGTTGAGTAGAAGCGGTAGCGCGATTTTCCTTACAGCTGGCAGGGTGTTGACTTTTCGCGTTTATCGCTCTTGGCGAACTTCTTTTGGCTACGAAACGAGAGTCTACCATATAGTATTTATCAAGTCGTTAATTAAATTGATCCAATAACTATAATACTCATACACCTTCCCCCCTTTTTTTAATCCCTTGTTTAATACTGGTTATCAGGCAACCATTAACAGAGAAAAGCTTTACTACAGAATCTATTTTAAATTTTCCTGAGTTATTAAAAGTTAAATTGAGTAAATTTTAGAATAAAACCGAATAGAATAAATACCCGAATGATAATTTAGAATAAACCCGAGGGCATATTTAAGAGCTAGATTTGCAAATTTTTACTAATGCTTTATGTTTTTTTTTAAATAAATAAATGCTTTGTTTTATTAATTAAAATTTTTCTGAATCAGTTTCATTATTGATTGATTCATTATTTATGAATTAAATCTTCCTTCCTCATTCATTAATTTTTTATCGAACTGTCTTAAATCTGCTATGTCAAAACATTTTTTTTAATCCCTGATTGTTATAATGATTACTAGATAGCCATTAAAGAAGCTTTAGCAAGGAATCTAAGCAAAATTTTCATGAATTTGGAAAATCTAATTTTTCCAATTTTTAGATGGAAGACTTATTTAAATGATTTTTTTATTGAATCATTATTATTGAATGAATTGTTCATCTACGATTCATTCTTTATGTTGGCGTCTGTACTAAAATGGACAAAATGGCGAAACCCAGATTATAACAGTGGATATTTTTTTTAAAAAACAGCTAAATGATCCACCTTCTTTTCTAAAATAAATTAATGGTAAGATCTGAATCTTTAGTTATTCTTCTACTGAAAATTCTAGAACTTGTAATTTGATCGTATGATGACACAAAATTTTATGTAACTTTCATTTTTGCTATCATTTATAGCCATTTTAAATATTCCGCACACTATTAAATGAATATTTTGCTAACCGAATCGTAATTATGAAGCCAAATACTTTATTATTTTAGGATTTAAAGGTATTTTTAAATTAAAATTTACTTAATATTTAAAACAGGTACTTTTATTTACATTTTTTTTCTTAGAGTAAAATACACTATAAAACTAAGTTTGGAAACATATTTTCTGGCTACTTATTCATTTACTCAAGTTTTTTTTTCAACTGTTGTATAATTTATTTATTGTAAAGGCCATTTGTTTATTTTATTATATAAGCAGAAGTAAATTGAATATAAAAAACAACCATAATGCATACACATATACCGGGTGTCCAGTAAATAACTGACCCATTTTGAACTTAAATAACAAATAAACGGTTTGAGATAATAATGCGCGGTTTGCGGTATTGTTATTAGAAAATCAATAAATTTTTTAACTTGTACTTTGTTAATATAGTTCAAATTTCGTAAAAAAATATCGCCCTGGCGGTAACAGGCTGTTTGAATACAGACATGACTCTAATTTTCATAAATATGAGATTTTCGGCTGAATCTGAATCTATATGTTCAATCGACTTTCGAATCAGCTTCAGAAATAGGATACGTTGGTTGGAAAGTGATTTAAAATAATATTTGTGATTGAACCATCTGTATTATATTCCCTTTCCTCAGTCTTGAGACTGAGATATTACTTAAATATTAATTATATTACATTAACAAAGTGCATATTTTAAAATTTATTTATATTCTAATAACAATACAGCAAGTCGCGCATTTTTATCTCAAACAGTTTTTTTGTTATTTACATTCAAAATGGGTCAGTCATTTACTAGACACTCGGTATGTATGTATATATACATGTGTAATTGTAATGTAAAATATGTTGTTTGTATCATTTGTCATTAAATCTCATTTAAATTAAGCCCAATTTGTGTAGAGTAGCAAATAGTTATAAAAAAATAGTGAAGGTCTCTTTACCGGAAAAGTACCACTTTTTTTCCTAAATCTATCAGTACAAATTGTCAATATAAATTATTAACATAAAATAATTATAAGTAAAATTTGATTATCTATTTTACTGTATGTTGTCAATTTTATAAGTAATTCACAATTTTTTAAAATGTATTATTTTTGAAAAATACAAAATTAAATATGTTAAAGTAATACTAAAAATAAAATCTTGATTTAGTAATACTATATTTAATTGTACTAAATTTTTCTGGTTATAAAAATAATTATAATTGTTTGTGCTTTATATGTAATTTATACACACATTTTTTTTCTCTTTAAGTAACAGGAATTTCTAATAAATACAAAATTTGGTACTATTTGGTTATCCTGTTGACCAATTTCACCAAATTATACATATTGATGTAATTTTTATTTTAAATAACGAAAGGACAAATAATTAATAGAATGTTAATATAAATACAAATAAAAAGTGGAAATAAAAATCATTTGATCTTTTAAACAGGTGTATCATACTAAATGTCATTGAATGTGACATTCATGATCATCCATTATTGGCACTTAATCTAATAATTTGGCGATAGTTTCTTGGTTGACGGAATAACCAAGTATTACCTAAAATTTATATACTTTTATTATTTTATTTGCTGCAAAGCAAAAGAATATTGTCTGACCTTCAATATTAAAATTAATTGCAATATTTTGATGTTGTTATGTGTAATTTTCATTTGTTTTTAATTATGCTGTACAGAGTGTTATAAAATTCAATCAACAAATTACGGAATGGTGATAGAAGTCATCTGAAGGAGGAAAAATCACCACCTGAATCATTCACCAGGGAAGTGGGGGGGGGGTGATTAATGGTGATGGAGTCTCCAATATTTGACATCTTGGGAAATTCTAGATTTTTCAAAGAGCTTTTTTCTTTAGGGAAATACAAGTTAAAGGTATGTGATTTCTTTTTGTTTTGGCAGTTTGTTTTCTAACTGTAAACAGGTTAAATAATCAAAATACAAAAAAGAAAGCAGCTAGACTCAGTCTGTCATTGTGTTTGTCTGATGTATGAAAATATCATACATCCACCAGACCTCAATTTCTCTATTATTGACCATCAATACCTGATTCATATTGTTTATTTCCTCCAAAACTGTGTTCCTTACCAAAGTTATTAGCTATCATGATATTTTTGATACACTACGCAATATTTTCAAAATAATGAACTTACTGTTGATAATAAATATTTCAATCATAATGTAAATTAGAAACTTAAACTTATTGCATTCATTATGAAACATTTTAATCAAACAACATTTTAAAGTACTTATTTTTTCCCTTAAAGCAATATTGAAAATCAACTAATTAACAGAAACAATTTTCTTTATACACTTCATGAAATTTAAAAAAAAAAGTATCAGATTTAGTACCATGTATCTAAAAATGAGAAATTTATAAAACATTTTTTTTTTACAAAATATTTATGTAATTGAATTCACAAATCTTAAGTTAATGCTTGTTGACTAAAAGAAAAGCGTTATTTCATGTTAGATCTCTAAATATAAAATGTCCAGATGAAAAGATATCCCCGTGTCACTAACAAAAATCATACAAAATTTTTTTATGAAATTTCTTCAAAATGGTATCAATTGGATTAATTCCATTGCTTCAGAGGAGTAATAGGTTTTACTTATTGGTTAAATCTTTTATAATGCCATTTTCTCATTAACTTTTTAAAATAATGTGAACAGAAAATATCATACTTTAAAATCCAGGCACTTTCCTTCATGAAGATGTTACTATTCAATACTTTTTCACTCTGCCAATACTGAGTTTGAGACACAAGGCAAAATGCTTCAATGAATAAAAAAGATGTCATATTAAATGAAAACATTCATTTTGTTTTATAAAACTGAATATTTTCATCATAAATGTGTCTGTAAGACAAGAAAGTCTGAATTTTTTTTTTCTTTCTGAGATTACAGGTACAAGCCAATAAATAGTTTGAATATTGGCATCTCAAGTTTTAGCTGACAAATGCAACTTCATATTTGAAAATTTGTTAATAATCAATCGCACACTGAAATAGTTTTTGAATGGTTATGAGAATAGCATATATATATTTTCAGATGATAAAAAGGATGTTAGATTTAGATTTCATGGGGAAAAATTTATATGATTATGTCATTTCTTACATTATGTAAGAAAACATTTTGCTTGTTTTTCATTTCATAATGTAAGGCATGCAATAATAAATTAATAACTTTGTCATAAGTATTGGTTTTGATTGTATGTTTCTAAATTTTTTATACTAATAAAATTTAATTTTTCAATAAATCAAATAGTTGAAGCCTTTGAAAAAAAGTATTTTGGCTACTTTAGCGAGATGTTTAATTCTTTTAAGACTTACATTAATGAAAGTAACATGGATTTTTTTATTATAGTTAATTCTTTAGGTTTATTATAAATTAATGTAATAATTCCTTTTTTTTTAAATTTCTTTCACCAATATTTGGATAGGTTTGAAATCATGAGTATTACTAGAAGATATGGAAATAATTAGAAAATGTATATACAATAGACTCCCTTAAATCTTCAACTCTCTAAAATCCGCACATAATTTAGGGATGTAAACAATGGAAATTACAATTCAGATATAGGACAAAATTTGACTTTTTCAGTTTTATATCAATTCCATATATATTTTAATTTGTAATTTTGTTAATATTACTGAATTCATGTTTTTGTCATGAAGGAAGATTAAATTCATTTGTGAAAAAAATTTAAAATATTGGTGATATCATTGGTAATAACAATCTTCTTACCAAACATATTTATGTATTCATTAAGCTTTTTTGGTTGTTAAGTATGGCTAGACATAAAAAAAATTTTCTTAATTTATGATTTTGATACGAATTAGTAACATACCTTTATGCAGCAAGTTTCATTGTATAATTTATGAAAAATACATTTCATCTTTATAATAAATATTTAACCATACATTATTGGTTATTAATTTGACCTTTGCTTTTATATTTTCATTATTTAAAAAATTATCTAAATTTTGATTAGTTTTGTTTATAACTTTTTAAAATATTTTATTATATTATAAGCATTCACTTTAGTTCAGATTGCACTGTTAGTTACAATCAAATGACTGTTTAAAAATTGTAAACAAAGCACTGACCAGAAATCCGCAAAATTCTAAAATCTGTACAACCCCTGGTCCAAAGCTATGCAGATTTGAAGGAGTCTACTGTATTTAAATTTTTTAAAAAACCTTTGTTTTAAATTGCTTTATCAATTATTTTTTTCGATTTCTGTTAAATTTAATGTTATTAAATCTTCAGTAATGTCATTCAATTCCATGCACATGTATTATTTTGAATGTAAAGATGTAGCACAATTTTCTTTTATTAATAAAAGGTAAGTAATTATATGTCATCAGTGCTGAGATATTATTTTGGTTACACTAAATTGAATAACGTGTTTTGTAAAATATAATTTCATTCATAAATGAATTTAATTGGATGATTTTTAACATTTTAGGTAGCTTTCATTACAAATAATGAAAACCTATCCATTGTAGCCGTCCGATGGAAAGCACTTCGGAAAAATTTTGATATATTTCCACCTATCATGACCCCCAGGACACAAAACCATTCTTCGTCTAAATGTTGACTTGTTTATATACAGTAGACTGCCTTAAATCTGCAATTCTAAAATCCAAAACTCTATGATATCCACATATAATTTACGGATGTAAGTAATGAAATTTTCTGTTTAGATATAAGGACAAAGTTTGACTCTTTTAGTTTTATATCAATTCTATATACATTTTAATTTTTGTTAATATAACTGAATTCAAGTTTTTTCATGAAGGATGAACAATATTTTTTTCTGAAAAACTCAGGATACTGCTGATATCATTCATAATCACAAATTCCTGACCAAATATATTTATGTATTAATCAAGTTTTTTTGGTTATTAATTTTGACTAAACTTAAAATAAAACTTCCTTTTTTAGGATTTTGTTGTGAATTAGTAATACTATATTTTTATGATTATATTCTATATTATATCTATTATATCGTTATTGTACTATATCTTTTCTTCATCGAATAATTTACGAGAAATACAATTTATCTTTTTAATGAACATTTAATCATACATTTTTGATTATTAACTTGACCTTTGCTTTTAATATTTTAACCGTTTAAAAATTATCTAAATTTATTTTTTTAGTTAATTACTTAGTTTAATATGTATTATATTATAATCATTCATTATTGTTTCGTTTGCATTTTTAATTACATTCACATTACTGTTTAAAATAATTAGAAGCAATAACCAGAAATCTGCACAACCTCTTGTCCCAAACTGTGCAAATTTGAAGGAGTCTACAGTATGTATATATATATATATATATATATATATATATATATATATATGTATACAAACTCCTTGGTTATAAACAGGTCATAAATTTCCAGAAAAATGTTTTACTGAAACCACTTATGAGACCATCAACAAATCGAAAAAAAATAATATTTCTTGGATAGTTCTGTGAAAATTAATGTAGAAAAAGCATTCAAACTGTAGATTATGATTATAATTTACATAATGTGTGTTAGCTCAATAAATAGAGCAACATTTGTGAATGTCTCAAAAACATTGCTTGAAAATTAAAAAAAAAATATTGTTTATAGAACAAGCTCAATATCTGTTATTGCCTAAAACAAGGAAAAACATGGTCATGTATCCCTATTTCCATTGATCAGTGTCAACACAGCATACATAATATTGCATGTGCTACTATATTCGGATTTTTTTCATGCTATAAACTGTTATGTGATAAGGAGCTCTAGTTTAAATCAGTTTAATGATACTCTTCAATCAGTTTAAAATCCCACTTGCATAGACAGATCTATAAATATAGAAAAATGTATTTTGTTTTATTTGTTATAAACAACATTAAATATTTTTTAAATACTTATTAAAGATTAACTTATTGCTATACAATGTAAATTGCAGTAATAGTGCAAAATGTTTTCCTCAATAATCATATATGTTAGTTTAAAAATTTCTAAAATCTGGAGGAAGATTGACTAAATGCGTCTAAATATTATAGTTCCCCTTGCCGTAAAAATAAATTATTTTATCTACATTGCTTATACCATGTATCATTATTTTCATAGATGATATGAAATTATTGACATTTCTGTTTAAGTTTGCTTTATTTTCTATTTATAAATGTTTTATTCATAAATATTTGATTTATTACCCATTTATAACATTTATTTCTAATTTTTTATTAATAATATGTTCTTCATGGTAAGTTTTTTTAATTTTATGGTGGCAATTACTTGCTGTATTTACTTTAAATGTGGTTATAGTTTAAATCGTTATGCAATAGGAATATAATTCTGACACACCATTGGTTCTGTGAGCATCATGTATTAGGAAGTCTATTTCAGTTGAGTTTTCTGCATTTAGTTAACACTTCTAATGCATTTATTTTTTGTAAATTTCTTTTTCATGCATCTTAAAATGTGATTGATTGTTTTGCTTACATTTATTGCAGATGCAAAAAGCTATGCATGTATATGAAGATTACTCTGCTCAAAACCGTCTTTAAAGTGCAAAATATGCAGCAAAATATTTCTTTACAAGACTGCTTAGCAAAAGTAGGTTCTGACTCAAAGCAAGGAAAACTGTTTGTGTGTGAGGTTTGCAACAAGAAATGCTCACAAAAGGGTGACTTAAACAAACATATGTTAATTCACACTGGTGAAAAATCTTTTGTGTGTGAAATATGCAACAAGAAATTTGCCCGAAAGGATCATTTAAGCAAACATCACTTAATTCACACTGGTGATAAACCTTTTATCTGTGAGATATGCAAAAAGAAATTTTCTGAAAAAGGTAGTTTAAGCAGGCATCTGTTAATTCATACTGCTGACAAACCTTTTGTTTGTGAAGTATGCAACAAGAAATTCTCACGAAAGGCTGATTTAGGAAAGCATCTGTTAATTCATACTGGTGAGAAACGTTTTGTCTGCGAGGTATGCAACAAGAAATTCTCCCTTAAGTCTAATTTGAGAAAACACCTTTTAATTCATACTGGTGAGAAACCTTTTGTCTGTGAGATATGCAACAAGAAATTCTCTCATAAGTGTAACTTAAGTACACACCTTTTAATTCATACTGGTGCGAAATGTTTTGTTTGTGAAGTATGCAACAAGAAGTTCTCAAAAAAGGATGTTTTAGGAAAGCATCTGTTAATTCATACTGGTGAAAAACCTTTTGTTTGTGAGGTATGCAACAAGAAATTCTCCCTTAAGAGTAATTTGAGAAAACATTTTTTAATTCATGCTGGTGATAAACTTTTTGTCTGTGAGATATGCAACAAGAAATTCTCTCATAAGGGTAATTTAAGACCACACCTTTTAATTCACACTGGTGAGAAACCTTTTGTGTGCGAGATATGCAACAAGAAATTCTCTCAGAAGTGTAGTTTAAGTAAGCATCAGTTAATACATACTAGGGAGAAAGGTTTTGTGTGAAATATACAACAAGATTTTTCCTTAAAAGTGTGTTTTACTTAATCTATACTATTGAGCTAATTTATGTGATATATAAAAAAATACAAAAGAAAAGTCTTTTTTTTTTCTTGCTTCCATATTTTGTTAATTGTGATTAACTAATTTTTTATACTTTTTATATTTAGAAACTTTGGCAAATTCTTGTATTAAAATAGCATTTCATTTAAAATATTAGAGTAACTGAAATGAAACGACGATCAAGCAATTGTTTTTCCTTAAACTTGTAAATCAACAAGTAAGGATTTTGAATATCAATTTTAGAAAACATATTTTATATTTATTAGGCTTTATCCTTATATTATCAAAAAAATATTGCACTTATGTCTCTTTTTGACAAAATATAGATTTATAAGACTATAAAATTAGCCTTATGATTGAGAATATTTGAGTCAAAGGACTTGTTAAGAATAACTTTTCACAATGAATTTTTTACAGTTGAGTCCCTAAAAGCTGCACATAATTTACAGATGTAAACAAAATATTCAATTCAGATATAGGTACGAAATTTGACTTTTTTAGTTTCATATTAACTCCATATATATTTTAATTTCTAATTTTTGTTAATATGCCTGAATTCCTGTTTTATCATGAAGAAGGATAAATTTATGCTAAAAAAATTCAAGGTATTTCTATTATCATTGGCAATCACAATTTTCTTACCAAAAGTATTTATGAATTAATCAAGCTGTTTTGGTTATTTGTCAGGCTAAACCTGAAATAAAACTTTTTTATATTATGATTTTTATGTGAATTAATAGTAATCTATTATGAAATAAAAGTCATTGAATAATTTAGGAAAAAATGCATCTCATCTTTATAATGAATATATAATCATTTATTATTGATTATTAACTTGACCTTTGCTTTTAATATTTTAATCATTTAAAAAATATCTGAATTTTTGTTATTTTAGTTTATCAATTATTTTAATATTTTATTACATTGTAAGCATTCATTTTGTTTTACGCTGCTTTATTAATTACACTCAAATTACTGTTTATAATATGTAAACAAAGCAATGACAAGAAATCCGCACAACCTCTGGTTCCAAGCTGTGCGGATTTGAGAGTCTACTGTATAAGTCTTTCTTCTAAACTTTTAAATGAATATAAATGTTTTTTAAAGTGTAGTATTGAAAATAATATTCGAAATAAAAATAGTTAAGGGTTTCATATAGTGATTATTATTTTAAAAATGTATATCAGTTCTGGTGAGGTTTGAAAATTTAAATAAAACTGCTAAAAAAGGGTTTTTAAATTATGCTTTTCTCATCAAGATTCCGTAGGAAGAAATTACCTTTCATTTAAATACGATACCATTACTTGTTCTCATTAGATTACTTAGTTTCAAGATCTAAATTTTTATTGATTTCATAAAAGAATAAAAATGTAGTGTGATTTTTACATGTCAATAAAAGTTGGTAATATTAGTTGAATTCGTTTACTTATCTATGTATGTGAATATGTACCTTATCATATTCGATTTCCTTTTAAAATTTTCTAATGACTTCAACTTTCTACTTGAAGAAAAAAAATGAAGAACAAGTTTTGAATTTTTTTAAATCCTTTTTTCTATTAATATGGCAAAAAGATAAAAAAATTGTATTAATTAAATCTACATGTTAATAAAATTTTAAAACCCTTATAAAATTAAAAAAACTTCAACATCGTTCTTCAATCTACTTTACAATATATATTGATCTATATGTATTGATTATGAAAATATTAATTAGTTAAATTAATCTTAAACTGTATATTAACTCTGTTTCTAAATGATCCATGAAATACCATCTATGTATACAGAACCATCCCGTTTTTTTAAACCTGTACCCGAGATGCTAAACACCATATGTCCCGGACAAATGGCCAATCTGATGTAGGTCCATCGCTAGACCACGAGCAAAGTGTCCGTCTATAAATTATGTCACACATTCTTCAATATTTTTTACCTCCGTTTGTCACAAAGTGTCACACTTTATCATAAACCCTTCCCCTTTTTGTCACATGTCACGTTATATTACGTAAATAAATACTTGCAGCTCAGTAACAAAGTATTATGTTATAGATCATATTTTATTTTAAAACTTTAACTATTCATGTGTTTTAATGACATTTGTGACCATAACAATAAAATATGATTCGTGTACTTATTTTGCATGATATAAAATTAAAGTGTACAACAAAAAACATAGTTAATATACAATAATAATCAAATATTAATATTTTTTAAAAAAGTGAAAATAGTAGTTCTTTGGTAATTAAAATGGAATTTAATACAAGTGGTTTTTGAATCTTATTTTTACTTTATGAATGCAAATTTAATAATTTAATTTGCTGACTTTTATTGCTTTTTTTTAATCAAAATGTGTGTTGTCACATTTCTTCGTACTCCTTCCCACCGACAAGTCACAACTTCGCGAACCCCCTCCCACCATACAAGTGTGATATCATTTATGGACGGCCCCAATTTCATACTTATTTTAACAACCTCGAATGCATGAAAGTCTGAGTGAACCTTAGCTAATAGGCTGTTGTATTCTTAACTTGCAGCACGGCAGTCAGATGCTCCGATCACTAAACCACCATACTTTAATACATTATTTAGAAATAAGTGATTAAGAAGAAATAGCAAGTTCATTTGAGTTCATTTTCTTGAGGGAGGGGGGAGAACATGCAATATTGCCCGACTTTGTTTTAAAAAAGAAATTATGCTAAAATACTTACAACTTTATATTTTGAAAAAAAAAATCAACTTCCATCGGACATAAAACTTTTTGACTTAAAAAACCCATGCTCTAACATTTTGGATGTAAGTTCCATGAAATAAATGCTGTAATTAAAAGTATGTTTACAAATCATGAAGTAAAATAAAATATTCGAATTAATTTAATTAAAGGTTTTTTCAAAACTTTATAATTTGTCGTGTGATCGGATGTATTCTGCTGTCAGTAAGCAAAATTTCAAGTCTAACCTAAACAAATTCTCTGAATGAACTCTGTGATTAACAGGCAGAGAAGTATCAAATAAGGTTTCATCACATCAACGATACTACTAAATGAAAGATGAAAGAAATAAAGTAAAACCACCAGTGATGGCCCGATTCAAGACAATTTTTTGGCTTTTAGTTAATAATTATTATTTTATGCGAATTTTGTTCATTCATGATTAAAATAAAATTTAAAAAAAGATGGAAAAAGTTTTTTCTGTCCAGACAATCAACAAAATAAAAATTAATAACTTTGGATTTTTTTTTTTTTTTTTTTTTTTTTGCTAAAAAGTACAAAGACATCAGTAATGGTCAACTTTACATTCGTAATTCCCCATCACTGCATTAGTTATGGCCCACAGAAAAGATTTCGTGATTTTACTTTCTTCGATTTTTACAAGAATAAAGAATTACGTTCGTAAAAATTTTCAACTTCCAATTTTTTAAAGATTTACACATTTTATTAGGTCAGAACTACCAAAAAACATATTTCTATGGTACTAATTAGTTATCTCGTCGACCAATTCCGCCAAATTATGCAAACCGCCTAACAAATAACCAAATTATGCATATTCACATAATTTGTATTTTAAATTACGTAAAAACAAATAATTGGTACAATATTAATAAAAAATACAAATAAAAAATCGAAATAAAAATCACTTAATGACGTTTTAAACACGTGTATCGTATTTAATGTCACTGAATATGACATTTACGATCATTCATTATTGGCATTTAATCTTATTGTTTGGTGATAGTTTTTTGGTCCACGGGACAACCAAGTAATACCATTTTTACAAAATATTTGTTCGTAAATCTGTCAATCTGAATGTGACACAAATTTTCTGAGCACTCTGTCTCAGGAACTGATGCACAGAATTTAATAAAAATTTATTTTCAGTTAGTCACTGATATAAATTGACGCTGATTAGTTTTTGGTCTATATCTCTCTGAAGGTGGTGTTGCTATGCAGCATTATTTACGATTTCCGCAATCGTTTAGTCTCCGGAAATAAGAAATGGTTTTTCATCGAACATCAGATTCAGTTTTTCACTGACATGAGTTGATATTGTATACATTTTGGTATACTTCGCTTTACAGTCGGCGCTATCATGCTGCATTTTTTACGATTTCTGCAATAGCTCAATCTCCAGAACTAATGGACGAATTTTCGCCAAACTTTAGATTAACCCTTAATTGTCTGGTATTGCTTTTTGGCAACATAGCCAATTTAGGCTTTTAAAATAATATTTAAATAATGTTGAAGCTTAATACCTAAGGTTGCCAATAATATACATATTGAGAATATTATTAAATCCATTTTAAAGATGCAAATGACAACGTTTGCATTGTTTAAGAATAATGATTGTTTTATTTTTTTAATTGTTGCAACTAGTTTTTGTTTCGTTTGAGAGTTTGCGAATTATCCTACTTTAGACTAAAGTAGTAATTAAAATTTATTTGTTATCATTGTTCTTCAAGTTTATGTGTGTTTGATATTATAGAATTTTATTAAGGAAAATTATTTTTCCAATGAAGTACCGGTATTGCCGATTACTAACAAACTATTTTTTAGTGGTAAACCATACTTAAAATATAATAGGGTTTTTTAAAAGTATTTTACCCATGATTTTCTTAAAAAATGAAAGCCCAAAAACAATTTTAAACTTATTTTTAACAAATCAAGCATTTAAGGGTGACATGAATTGACGTTTTCTACATTTTGGTGTAAATCGCTCAACAGATGGCGTTACTATGCTGCATTTTTTGCAATGTCCGCAATAGATCTAACTCAATGACTAATGCACGGACTTTCATCAAACTCAGATTTAGTTTGATGTTGACATAAGTTGTTGCAGACTAGTTTTCGATGTGAATCATCCAACAGGTCGCGCTATTATGCTGTATTTTGCCTGATTTATGTGATTTTAGCAATAATCATATCTGTAGAATTAATTCACGTAATTTCATGTATCTAGAATCTCCATAATATTCATAGAAGGTAATTTAATTTTAATACAGTGATAGCGAATTTCGAAGATCTTATATGTGAGAGATAGAAGAAAGTTTTGAGAATGCCACATCCGATTAGTTCTGATTTTTTTTTTTTTTTTTTTTTTTTTTTTTTTTTTTTTTTTTTGCTGGGTTTGGTCCTGGTATTTAGGGGGCTTTATTACTAGCCTTCTTAATTTCTTTTTGGCTATTTCAGCTCCTTTTTATCTCTGTTTTATTTCTTTTTGTCGTAATGCTTATTGATTTTTCTTTCATTGTCTTTTTGCAGCTCGTTTCATGTTTACGATATTAGGACGAAAGGAATTCTCTCTAATCGCCTATTTCCTTTTCATTCACAACTGTGTGAAAATCGGAATTTTACAACCATTTCACCAAAAACAGTGCGTGCATTTTGCCATTTAAATATAGCAGCCATGTCTAATTTAAAATTTACATCCTTAACTTAGAGGTCTGCGCGGTCCTGGCCCTACCCGTTGTAAAACTCAAAAGTTCAGCCCGAACCCGGCCTGGCCCGTTTATACTTTTATATTTCTAGTTCCGACACAATTTCTCTTATTTCTATAAAATTCAGATTTTCATCATATAATTAAGATTCTTTAACGAATAGTGCATACATATGGAATGATTTTACAGTATATTTTACAAGAAATACACATTAACAATATTAATGATTAATTAGATTCTTAGACTTTCAACATTCAAGAAAAGATTCATTAAAAATGAATATGGTTTAGAATAAAAGAAAGCTAAAAACATCATAACTTTTGAAGCTGTATAATAAAGGTAGATTTATGAAAATATCTCTATAACATTTTATTTAAGATTCCAAATCCAAATTCATTCTCCAATCCAAAGGCGCTACTTTCTGATACATTTCTGAATTCTTTTTTGGAAATGCATAAGATTAGCATGTGTTTTTATTCCGAAGCGATGTAATTCAATGCTGATATCCATTTTTTTAATGTAAGAAATTTAAGAAAATTCTACCAAAGTTAGCGTTTTGAATAGAATTTCCAGAATAGACAGTATTAGAAGAGTGAAAAATCTGTAATCATTTTATAAAAATTTCTTATATCTCAACAACGTTATACAAGTATCTTATTTACCAAAAACGCTATTCGATTCCAAATCACTTCAATAGTAAGGCTTGCCAATTTTATACTTTTATAGTTAAAAATTAGTCAGAAAATGTGTCAAATTTTCGCGTCGTTTACAAGTGAATTTAACATACACCAAGAAGTATATATCCAAAGATTACATTAAAAGAAGTTCTTTATCGATATTAATAAATTTTCAAATTATGCTGTCTCCCCTATACATTTTAAGAACTATTAAGTTTAGTTCTGGCCTGGCTTTTCTATATGTAGAAAAACAATGCAAGCCTGGTCTAGCCTGCTACAAAATATTCAACTCGGGTTACACACAATGTAACTGTCCGAAGCCGAACAATGCGCAAGTTAGATTTCTGTATTGATGTTTTCAAACTAATATCTGCTCGTGGCGCACATTTATACTTATACTTGTTAAAGCCATATTCATTGAAAATAGCTCATATTTTATTCGTTTCCGCTAAAATCTTTATAACTTTTTTATCGCCCCGGCTCATTTATTTTGTTCGTCACCCGGCCTGTTGAAAGTACCATTCCAATTCTGCCGGTCCGTTAGAAAATTCGAAACTCATCCACCGGGCTGGGTACGGGACCGTGCAGACCTCAACCTTAACTATTGTATAGAAATAGTAATTCTATAGAAAGAGTTTTTTCTGCATTTAACTTCTTTTGAATTTTGAATTCTTTAGCAACTGCTTTTAGTGAGAATTTAAATCTTACAAGTTACCATTAATTTATATTTCTAATTTATAATACCCATCAAAATTACAAAAATACACATTTTAAAAATATTTTGCTGTTGCATTCCGTTTACGATCATAAAATATAGTCTATGGTTAAGTACAGTGTGCCACCATTATTTTGCCAACAATATTTTAAAATCGTTCAGTAGTTCCATAATTTAAAAAAAAAGATTTCTTCATTATAATATAGGTATAAAAGTAACATTTAAAAAAATATATTATTATTTTCTTCTATCTTTGCAAAATCCCGAGAAACAAGATTTTACAAAACGTCTGTCTGTGTGTCTGTATGTAACACAAGTTTTGTGGATATTCTATCTCAAAAACTAATGAAGGGAATGTAATAAAATTTATATTCTGTCTGTCCTAAATATAAATTTGTACTGATTAGATTTTAGTGTAAATTTCTCGTCATGTGGTGCTGCTAAGCAGCATTTTTCACGATTTCCTCAATCGTTCAGTCTGTAGAACTAATGCACAGATTTTGATCAAACTTCAGATTCGGTTAATCCTTGACATATTTTACATTTTGGTGCGAATATCTCAATAAGTGTTGGTGGTGGGCGATTCCCCGATTTCCGCAATAGACCAATCTCCAAAACTAATTCAGATATTTTCACCAAACTTGAAATTCAGTTAGTCCTTGATATGAAAATAATTTTTTTAATTTGGTGTAAATTGCTCAAAAGATGGCGCAGCTATGCTTTTTTCGAATACCATTATAGAGCTATCTTTAGAGCTAATGCAAGTATTATCATCGAACTTCATATTCGGTTAGTTTCCGTCAATAATAAATTTTTTTATATTTTGGTGTAAATCGTTCAACAGATGACATTGCTATTATGCATTTTTTACGATTTCCGCAATATACCTATCTCAAAGAACTGATGCACGAATTTTCCTTTAACTTAGAATTCAGTTAGACGTTGGCATAAGTTGTTGCTTGTTAGGTTTTGGTATTAATCATCCAATAAGTGGCGCTGTTAAGCTGCATTTTGTAGGATTTACACGATTTTTTTAGTCAGCATTCAAGAACTAATGCAAGGAATTTCATATCTTTAGAACCCTCATGATAGTAATTAAATTGCAATTTAATTGCTATAAATGCTGTGGTGATATTAAAATTGGTAGTTAGACTGCAGATTCTAGCCCAAAAGAGTAGTCAATTTTGTCATTTACAATGACATGATATATAATATCAGTGATAACTGTACACGAAGCCCGATCTAGATATGAATCCCATTTGAGCAAATGTCGTACAACTGAACTACCTTGTTCTAGAAATCTTTCAGCTATATTTTTAACATTCACCGCTGGTTATAGACGCTGGTTTTGATACCAAAGTTAGGTAGTTAGGGTGTAGATTCTAGCGTAATTGAGTAGTCAATTATTTCATTTACAAAGGAATGTCCCGAGTACAGAAAGCATAGAATAAATTGGACATAAATAAGAGGAATGGGCTAATAAAACTTAATATCAAGCAATTTGTTTAAATGTTTGGAAGAAATATATATACTAAAAAAATTAATGACTGCACATAGCTATGAAATATAACAAATCGAATGCCGTAATCCAAAAACTTTCTTCTACCTCATACATGTTAATACCTGAAAATTTGCTATCACACTGCCAAAATTAAATGGTGATTTATACCCATCATGAGGAATCTAATGATATGAAATTGGATTCATTAGTTTTTGAGATGTGACTATCGCAAAAATTACGTAAATCATGCAAAATTCAGCATAGCAGCGCCATTTGTTGGGTGATTTATACCGAATCCTCTGCAACAACTTATGTCAACATCTAACCAGGGTCGGATTGGGTCAGTGTAAATGGCGCAGACATTATATTTTCAGAGGACGTAAAACTTTAACGGACTCAAATGAATTTTACTTCCTTGTGTTGCATATGACTTGATACATTCGCATAGCAGCAAGTAGTAATAATGGCTTAAATTATAACTCGAATTCTAGGTAGATTTCGCTATATTCTTTGTACATGCAAATTCGACCAAACTTACACAATACTTCAAATATGCAAAAGCTTCAGCAAGTTACACAGATTACCTTGTAGTTGATGAGAGTTGGCCTTTTATACTTTATTTTGTAGTTAGATACCTTGAAGAAAGTATTGATTACCCCTACCAGTTTTATTTCTATAAAACTGGTTCTTCCAAACATTTAAACAAATTGCTTGATATTAAGTTTTATTAGCCCATTCCTCTTATTTATGTCCAATTTATTCTATGCTTTCTGTACTCGGGACATTCCTTTGTAAATGAAATAATTGACTACTCAATTACGCTAGAATCTACACCCTAACTACCTAACTTTGGTATCAAAACCAGCGTCTATAACCAGCGGTGAATGTTAAAAATATAGCTGAAAGATTTCTAGAACAAGGTAGTTCAGTTGTACGACATTTGCTCAAATGGGATTCATATCTAGATCGGGCTTCGTGTACAGTTATCACTGATATTATATATCATGTCATTGTAAATGACAAAATTGACTACTCTTTTGGGCTAGAATCTGCAGTCTAACTACCAATTTTAATATCACCACAGCATTATAAATATAGTTTCTATAATATTATATAGATCTGTAACTTAAACTCTAGATAGAAGACTTCGCTATATTCTCCGCGCATGTAAGTTCGATTAGACTTACACAATACTACACAATTTTTTTTTAAACTTTATGTAATATGTAACAGCTTCAGCAAGTTACACAGATTACCTTGAAGTAGACGACTGCTGGATTTTTTTATTTGGTTTTATAGATAGAAACCTTGGAAGAAAACATTGCTCATCCCAACCAATTTTCCTGAAAATCTTTATATAAATCTTTTGTGAGTGTGTTTATCACTGAACTCCTCCTAAACGACTGGACCGATTTCAATGAAATTTTGTGAGTGTGTTCCAGTGAATTTGAGAATGATTTAGATTCCTATTTCATCGAAACTGATTAAGTACTTTTTTAGTAATTAGGCAAAAACTAATAATTAGTGATTTTTTGCTTATTAAAAGTGTTGAATAAGTTCGTTGAACACAGTGCGGACAGAATGCCAAGCGGTCTAATGCGTCAGCTTTAAGCTTTGGTTAGTAAAGAAAGAGATCGTGTGTTCGAACCCCACTCCTGACATACGTGTATGATTTGCAATAATTTTTTCTAACTTCAGAAAATCGTTAACTTTTAACTAAAAAGAGAAAAATAATCTTTTCTATCAAAAATTGAACCGACTTCAAAAACTACTGCAAAGTGATCAATTTCCTTATATAATAGTAATAAGAAATTAAATTAAGAGTGTAGTATTTATCGTGCGTATTATTATATTTATGTACATTTATTTGATTTTTTGGAGTCAGTGCCAGCCAAAACAATTTCAAAATTAAAATTAAGTATCCATGCAAATCTTTATATATGTAAATCTTCTGTGCGTGTGTTTGTCACTGAACTCCTCCTAAACGACTGGGCCGATTTCAATGATATTTTGTGAGTGTGTTCCAGTGAATTAGAGAATGGTTTAGATTCACATTTCATCGAAATTGATTTAGTACTTTTTTAGTAATTAGGCAAAAACTAATAGTTAGTGATTTTTCGCTAATTAAAACTGTTGAATAAGTTCGCTGAATACAGTGCGGACGGAATGGCCAAGCGGTCTAATGCGCCAGCTTTAAGCTTATCGTACGTATTATTATATTTATGTACATTTATTTGATTTTTTGGAGTCAGTGCCAGGACAACGTGGACAACGTCTGTCGGGTCCGCTAGTAATTGTATAAAAATATGTGCGTAAGGTACCGATTGACTTAAAAAAATTATTTACTGTTAAATTTTTTTCATAAATTTTGTTTTAGAGAATGCCTAAATGTTAAAACAAAACATTTACGATATTTTTTCAAGTGGACACATCCTCATTTGTCATCTTATTTAATTCTTTGCCAAAAAAGAAATATAGTTTATATGCTTTCCTTAAATTTTTACACAATTTTAAAACAAAAAAAGGTTAATGGTAATCCCTAAATTTAGGAAAATAAACTCATTTATAAAAAAAAGTACTGAAATCTGAAACCATGAAAAAAAATCACCAGTGAAACTGTACAAGAAATATAAAACATGAACGAAAATCCTACTAAATATTTTTCTTAAGTTTCTAAAGGTTTTTTTTTTCTTTTCCTTTTTTTTTTCTCTCTTTGATAGCAGAATAAAGTCCCCTTAAATTACGGAATGGAAAAACTTTCTTTTTCTCGAAAACTAATCATTCAGATTAGCTGTACACATCTATGTGTTCAGCAATTGTGATTCGTTAACCACATATTATTTGATATGACTCTATTAACCCTTTCCGGCACGGTCTAAATCTGTTAGTAAAATGAGAAATTATCGACTGACACCGGAATTCACAAACGAATTTTGTAGATATTCTGAATTCCTTAATTTAAGCTTTTATTGTAAAGGCAAAATTTTACTAAAATATTATTGGTGCCGTTTACAAGTTTGGAATTAAAATTCGGACCGGGCACAGTGTACTGGAAAAGATTAATAGTTTTCATGATTAAAACTAATTTTTGAATGGAAAAAAAGTCTGAAATTAGTTTAAATCTAATCAGGTCCTGGTATAAATTGGTGCTTATTAGTCTTCATTGTAAATCACTGAATATGTGGCGGTGCTATTTTACATTTCTTTTACGATTTCCGCAATAGATCTATTTCAGGAACTAATACACGAATTTTCAAAAACCACAGATTTAGTTAGTTCTTGACATAATTTGGAGCTGATTTGGATTTGGTGTAAATTGCTCGAAAGGTATTGCTGCTATTCTGTATTTTTCATGATTTTCACAGTAACTCTATCTCAAGAACAAATGCACGTGTTTTCATAAAACTCCAAATTCAGGACATTCATAAATTGTTGATTAAGTTTTGGTGTGAATCTTCCAAAAAGTGGCGCTGCATGATATATTTTTCTAGATTTTAGGTGCTCTGAAGTCCAAAAGAGCAACTTTATGATGCAAATTTAATTAATTTTTGTTCAGAAATATTGAAAATGACAGTTGTTGTTATTCAAAAATGATTGAATGACTATTGAATCTATGATAGAATTGAATCTATGTGATTGAAAGACGTTTTCTAGTTTTTGATAAATGCAAAAGACCATTCAGAAAATACTATCCAATTTGGTGTTGTGATCTAAATTTATTTATCGAAAAATAGAAAACACTTTGCGATTACAAACCTATTCCGCAGTCAGCTTTCTGAAATTTTTGTCCTTATGTTTAAAAATGAATAAGCAAATGCATAAAAAATTTTCGTGCTTGCTGTTGAGAAATGGACTTGAAAACCGCCTTAATAATATTCATACCTTAAGAACTAATGATCGGAATTGCATCAAAACTCATATTTTGTTAGATCTTGACATAAATTAGTGCTGATTAGTTTTTTGGGTAAATCATACACCAGATGGCGCTGCTATGCTGTATTTTCCATGATTATCTCGATAGCTCTACCTCAAAGACTAATGCGCAGAATTTAATGAAACATCATACTTTGAAATTCATATAAACTTTTGAACTTTCATATAAATAGATCTTTATTAAACTGCGCGTATATAATACGACAGGTGTCACTTTTAGACTTTGTGGGCTGGGAATTTTGGTTGAAAAATCTAAGAGGGTAGCTTCCGAAATTCAATTATTTTTTTTAAATATTCGATGATTATATCTCCTTTTAAAAAGTACACAATTCAATAAACTTCTACATTTTTAGAATCTTTATGATGGAGATGAGCATAGACTGCCATTTAATTTTAGCATTGTAAAAAGTAGAGTATTTTTTTAATTCTAACTGGCACCGCTTTCCCAAAACAAAAATTCATAACACACACGTGGACAACTTTTGCAAGAGAAATATATTTCAAATTTTATGCTGGTGCGAACGGACCATTAAAATAGTTGCTTGTGGCAGCCATATAATAGCTAGTTTTGAAGTGCAATATGTACTATGAAATGTATTAGATAAAAGTTTTTGGAGTATCATACTTTTGACTAAGTTTTTTTTCATATTGCTTTTCAAAAAGCCCGTATATAGGTGAATTCTGAAACGGCTATAGTGAAGGAGAAGGGCTGAAAATATGCAAATATTTGATTAAAATCTAAAATATTTCATTCAACGAAACGATGAAAAAAAATTTCTTCCAGGGCGTCATGGCTACTAAAGTTCTCGTTGGGTGCATTATTTCTCTTTCTATAGCTCTTTGATTTCCGATTCTGAAATTGCTACAATATATCTTTAATTTCATTTGATATTAATTTTTTTCTTGTGCTGTCTGTCTATTAATTGTCCTAAGCAATTTTTTGAAATTTAGTATACTAATCATAGACCGGGAGGCGGCAGAATAAGCAATTACCTCATCGAATTCTCTTCTGAAATTGAAGAAATAGTTTTAAACTCGATTCGCATTTAAAACACATTTGGTTGTCAAGTCATATCTTGGTAGAAAGCACAGACTTCTCATATAAGTAGACGCCACATGCCATTGTTCTTCCGGCCAGTGTTTGAATCCAACATCTTTTTATCGCCAAAAGTGTGCCGTTGTTTGGCGGTGATACCTTTGTTTTCAACATTCAGGTTTTATTCTCGCAGTAAAGTAAATGTAAACATAAAAGTGGAGAAAGATTCCAAGGAGATTTTGGAAGGAGAAAAACCAGTTTGGCTTACTAAATCTGCCCTCCGTCACGTGATGGAAGGCAAACATCTCGGCGTCAAGAAAAGGTTACTAATGTGGAGTCTACTAATGAGAAGTCTGTGGTAGAAAGCACGTGGAAATTGGATTTTAGCGGTTGGTTTGTAGGTTTCCAGTTGTGTTTTTCTACTCCCAGTCATCCATATTTTCATACCTTTGGATGCAAGGAAACACAACCATAAAGCTACGAGTCAGCTGCTAAAATTGGTTTTTTGTGTGTTTTCCATCAAAATGTGATTTGGCATGATGCGTTTCAACATGACTAAAAGAATCGAGTTTGAACTAATTTTGGAATTTCAACTGTGAACTAGATGAGATGATTGTCTGTGCTGTAGACTCTCAATATATCAGAATCACAGACTTCTCATATAAGTAGACTTCACATTTCATTGTTCTTTCGGTCTGATTTTGAATCTAACATCTTTCGCTTTCAGCGCCAAAAAGGCGCCTTTTTTTGGCGGTGATCCCTTTATTGACACCTTTCAGATTTCGTTCTCGCAATACGGCGGGAATGTGGAGAGAGATTCCGAGCAGATTTTGGCGGGAGAAAAATGCTGTTTCACGCCTGCTTTCTTAGTTATCAGTTTCTTAATATAAATCCATAAAAGAAATTTAAAAGAGTACATAACGTATTTACTCGTGTATACCGCGCACCCCTTACTTTAGAAGGAAAAGTAACGATTTTTAAAATCTCGTATCTAACGCGAACCATATATTTGATATGCAAATAAATGAATGGCCAAAGGAATTTAAGTAAATTTAAGTAAAGAATGCAAAACGGAGGGGAGTCCCTTCCCCTCCGGAAAATTTGAAATTTTGTGTTTACAAAAATTTAGATATTTTTTAAATGGTTAAAATATTAAAAGTAAAGATCGAGTAAATAATCAATTATGCATTATTGAATATTGATTATAAAGATGATAGCCAAAATATGCCACTTTCCTAAATTATTTAATGAAACATGCCTCATAAATGTGCATTATTAATTCACATCAAAATCTAAAATAAGGAAGTTTTATTTCAGGGTTAGCCAGACTTGCTAATGAAAAAAGCTTGATTAATGTATACGAATGCATTTGGTGAAATGATTGTGATTACCAGCAATATCTTGAACTTTTTAAAAATAAATTTTTTCTTCCTTCATGAAAAAGCATAAATTCAGTATTATTAACGAAAATTACAAATCAGTATGTGTATGGAATTAATATAAAATAAAAATGTCAAATTTTGTCTCTATATCGGAACAGGAAGTATCATTGTTTACATCTGAAAATCATGTGTGGATTTTACAAAATTACGGATTTGAGGGAGTCTACTGTATTAAATACTTTTCAAGTATGTTGGAAGGTTTTAAAGGGAGATTGAATTGGAAAAAGAAAACAACAACAACAAAAAAAATCAAGTGCTTTTTACCAACATTTATTGACATTTAAAAATCACATCAGGTGTTTTATACTTTATTGAAAAAATAATCAGAATTCAGAAGATATTGACACTATATGATATAGTAACTACAGGAATTAATGACGACAATCAAATTAGGATATTTTCTTTTTACAAATTCCTTATGAGAACAACATAATTTTAAAACACTTTTTAGGAATCTTTATTTAAATATACAAACCTCGTCAGAATTTTTAAAATAACAATCAGTGTATCAAGCACATTTAATTATAGCTTATTTTCAATATTATGGGGAATTCGGGACACTACCCTTTAAAAACAGTATTTTCAGCATAAACTCCCCAGTGTCGATGCCGCCTGTGGGCGACATTAAAAAAACTGTTTATATTAATTCAAATACGTCTAGATTTGTTAAAATTTCATTTAGTTATTTTTAATAATAAGCATCGATATATAGACTGATACATTTTTAGAGATGTTTTACAGAAATTTTAAACTGATTTTTTAAAGTCCCATGTAATATTCGTTTCAGGACTAAGAAAGATGTTATGTTCATGATAAAGCCAGTTTTAAAATCAGAGAACTTCACAATGGGAAATTATTTTTAACAAATCTTCTAAATTAAATATTCTCAATCGGTAACAGGCTAAATATAAATCTATGTTACGTTAAAAAAATTGCAATAATTTTCCGATAGTATAAAAGATAAAGACTGATAAAAAAATTGGCATGCCAGAAATAATTCTAAAGCTCCACATTTGTTTACTTAAATACACAAATTTTTGCTGGTAAACGTTTCATTTTAGTTTTTATAATATTTGGAATAAAATATTATTTTAAGAGTAGATAATGGCTAAATTCCTAAATAAAAGAAGTATACAAATTAATATATCGCAATTAGCAAATGATTTTGGTGAAATTTAAGATTGTCCTTTTCAGATTTTTTTCGTGTGTATTTCACACAAGTTTTCTCAATACATCAACAGATACTTTCTTAAAAAACTCTTTAAAGAGAAATTACCGTTGCATATCCAATTCAAAAAACAAATAATTAGTACGTATTAAAAGATGTTTGTTTAACATACATTTTGTGAGAGAATTTTTTGCGACATATCTCACACATAAAAGCTTTCTCACCAATATGAATTATCACATGACTGCTTAATGAAACTTTTGAGAGAATATCTTGTTGTATATCTAAAAAAACAAAAGTTTTTTCACCAGTATGAATTAATATATGTTTGTTTAAATTACTCTTACGAGAGTATTTGTTGTTGTATATCTCACAAACAAAAGGTTTTTCACCAGTATGAATTAAGAGATGCCTGCTTAAAACACTCTTACTAGCAAATTTCTTGTTGCATATCTCACACACAAAAATTTTGGCACCAGTATGAATTAAGAAAAACAGTTTAAACTACTCTTTTCAGAAAATTTCTTGTTGCATGTGTTACAAACACAAATTTTGGCACCAGTATGAATTAAGAAGTGTCTGTTTAAACTACTCTTTTCAGAAAATTTCTTGTTGCATGTGTCACAAACAAAAGGTTTCTGACCAGTATGGATTAAGAGATGTCGGCTTAAATCACTTCTTCGAGAAAATTTCTTGTTGCATATTTCACAAACAAAAGGTTTCTCGCCAGTATGAATTAACTGATGTTTGCTTAAATTACTCTTTAGTGCAAATTTCTTGTTGCATATCTCACACATAGAAGGTTTTTCACCAGTATGAATTAACAGATGTTCTCTTAAACTATTCTTTAGAGCAAATTTTTTGTTGCATATCTCGCACACAAAAGATTTTTCACCAGTATGAATCAAGAGGTGAGTGCCTAAATTACCTTTTTGAGAAAATTTCTTGTTGCATATTTCACAAACAAAAGGTTTCTCGCCAGTATGAATTAACCGATGTTTGCTTAAATTACTCTTTAGTGCGAATTTCTTGTTGCATATCTCACACATAGAAGGTTTTTCACCAGTATGAATTAACAGATGTTCTCTTAAACTATTCTTTTGAGCAAATTTCTTGTTGCATATCTCGCACACAAAAGATTTCTCACCAGTATGAATTAAGAGGTGTGTCTTTAAACTAGATTTTCGAGAAAATTTCTTGGTGCATATCTCACACACAAAAGGTTTGTCACCAGTATGGATTAAGAGGTGTCTGCTTAAAACATGCTTTCTTGAAAATTCTTTGCTGCATACTTCACAAACAAACATCTTTTCTTGCTGTGAGTCAGAACCTACTTTTCCTAAAAGCTGTTGTGAAGAAATGTTTTGCTGCATGTTTCACACTTTAAAGACAGTTTTGAGTGATGTGATATGTATCCACATTCATGACTTTTTGCATCTGCAATAAATAAAAGTAACACAATCTATCACCTTTTAAGATTCATGAAAATGAATTTTACAAAAAATAAACTTATTATGAAATATTAAATTAATGTACAAAACTGAACTGAAATAGACTCCCAAATATTGATGCTCGCAGAACCAATGATGTGCCATACAAATTTTCTAACTACATAAATATTTAAACTATAATCAACTTTAGAATAAATAAAATAAATAATTGCTAGCATAAAATAAAAAATTTATCATAAAAATACAACTGATTAAAATTAAAAATAATAGTTATAAATAAAGAGTAACGCAAATATTTAAAAATAAAGCATTTACAAATAGAAGTATTTTTAGAACATTTATAGATGAAATATAAAACAAACTTGAGAAGAAAATTTTTTTAATTCATATTGCTTACGAAAACAATGGTACATTTTTTATGCAATTTATATTATAAAGGCCAAACGTATCTGTGCGTAAAGCATACGTCATTATGCGATTGGCAACTCTTTTAAATTTCGCATGGAATTTCGTTTTTTTTTCATTTTTTCTACGTAAAATTCTTAAACTTCTAAACATCCTGTATTTTCAATTTTCACAAAGAAGAGAAAAAGTGTGCTTTTAAAGGCAATTTATTTAAAAACTTTCTTAATTTCTTTTGAGATATTAGTTGGTTATTTTGTAATTTTTAATAGCGTTTTTTAATTGTGGCAACAAAAGCACTTCATTTTTATTAAAGGTTAAGGATAAAAAGCCACGAGGAAAAAGATAAACGGAGATGCTGTATGCCATAAAAAAAGGTTTAGGATATGAAACCATTTATCGGTCAAATTTTAATGTTCACATAAGGCCCAAACAAAAGAAGCACATGGAACAGAGTCCGAACTGTTAGGACATGCAGTTTTTCTCTAAATTTAAATGATCTTCTCACATTTAAGCACTCTAACGTAGTATTTTATTGCATTATGAATAAAAAATTGTATTACTAAATATTTCCTTCTTTTTTGTGAAAGCACGTGTTTTTGCTTCGGTATAATGTAACGGATTTTATGGTTACATTTTCGGCATCACCCTCAGCCATTGTATTTACTCTCTATTCTTCCTTTTTACTCTATGATATTAACAGTTTAGCATCTGTTTCCAGCTAATAGCACTCGAGACTTGAAGTTTTGAATTTAAAAGATCAAATGAGAATACGATAAAAATAGTAAAAAGAAAGAATGATAGCTGAATACAGATATGAGAGGTGCATATAAATATTTTTATATGTTGAAAATGATATCGGGTTTTAATTTAGCTTGGAAAAATTATGATTGAGTTAAAGTAGAATAAATTTTGCTCTTTTTGATTTTGAAATACAAAGCATAAGAGCCTTAATTGATTACAGATCATAATAACAGATACTTATTATATTTAATTGCTGGCTGTATGATTAAAGTTTAATGATTTCTGAAGTTGAGTTTTATGGAACTTGTATTTTGCTACCTTTAGTCTAAATATCATTTCTTTAAGTGTTAGACTTATCAATATTAGGTGCATTTTTATTGTAACTAATTTTGTAGATTTATAAATCAGTGAAACACTTTCTCCTTAAATATTGTCTTTCGTCGAAATTTGACGGGCTCTACCTTGTTAAGATAATATAATTTATTTCTATGAGAAAGAGAATTTTAATATTTAGATGCATTTAGTGGAAATTCCTCCAAATTTAAGAATTTTTTTAACTAACTGAGATGGTTACTGTGGGAAACATTTTTCATTATTAAGGCAATTTACATTGTATTGCAGTTATTTAAACATTTATTAGCATTTTAACCACGTTTAAAGTTGCATATAATAGATCATAAATAAAACAATATGCATTTTCTTCATGTTTTAATGTACAGCTTCGGAATCCACTTGCATATTTGCCTTTGCAAATTGGATTATAAAATGTGTGAAAAGAATCATTAAACAGATTTAAAATCGATTAAACAAACATCCAGTATGTTTAATAAAAATTACCAAAAGAATAAAATTTGACATTAAGGCTGTTGCAGTTATGTCTGTTTAGAAGAGGCATAAAAATACCTTTTTAGGAGCAAGATTGTATAATTTTATATGAAAGCGCAGAAACAAATTTCGAATAAATAATAGTAACTTTATATGCTGGGTATATAATACTTCAAACTGTGTTATATTTCTAGTAATTTAAGACACTGTAATAATACAATACATGGTGGACTCGAATATCTTATTTTAACATTTCTTTATACCTCGAAATCATTAGTAATATTGTGAAATTTTCATAGCTAAATCGTTTCAGAACAAACACTACCCTTACGCACATTATATTATTTAATTAAAGTGGATATGAAAAAGAAAATAACTCTAATTTATCAGTTTATAATTTCTTACTGGATTACTGTTAACATTTTTTTCATAAATAAAAAATGTTTGTATTGTACAGAGCACCGGAAGGAAGAGGTAGGAAAAATAAGAAATATTTTTTGGCTTTAAAATGTTGCAAGTTTTACTTTTAACTAATTTTAGTCAGGTTCTAAGAAGCTAAAATGCAACGAACCCGACAAGATATTATTCTTCCATACTGAATTTGAATGAGAACCAAATTAGTAAGCTATATCCAAGTTAGCATCATTTATTGTCATTTTTTGGTTGCTAAATTTGGCGATATTTTGCCAAGTGTTGCCAAGTTTAGCGAAAATTTGAAACTAACAGATATTAATACTATGTAAGCATTGTGCAGCAATACATAGCACAAATGTCAGCCATTTTGAAACAAGATGGTGGAAGAAGCTGGTCAATGATCTCAACCGTGACATTGGTATATACTTTAAAATATACCTTACATACAGTCAATCTCATCCAAATCAATTTATAAATACGAGAGTTACAGCATGATGGAATTCAGATTGTTACAAAATGTCAGCAATCCTAGAAATAGATACTTCTATATATCAGCCAATTTTAGCATAAGGACAAAAAAATTTATGCTTCGAAATCTTTGTATTAATGTAAAACTGCCTAGAAAAAATATTTTTCAGTTTTTTATTTATTTGCACTATTTTTTAATTAAAAAAATTCATACGGCTGCCATTTTGAAACAAAATGGTGGATGGAGTTGGCCAACGAACTCGGTCGATCCATCGGTATATATTATGGATACAATTAATCTTATTCAAATCAGTTAATAAATATGCAAAGTTATCGCATAGTTAATAGTTATCGAATAACATATATATCATATATATATATATACATATGAAAGGATAAAAAATTAAACCCTTTGTAATACTTAAAATTCACATTCAAAAACTTAACGTTCCCCATTAATATTTTTAAGCTTTAATTCTGATGCTTAAAAGCAGTTTTCCCCTGATAACTTTATTTTCCAGCAATACTTCTTATTACCTTCAGAGATCAATTTTGAACGCTCCTTAAGATTAAAATTGATGATCTAAGGGCTTTTTGCAGCCATTTTCGGCTAGGGCCTCATACGTCACTGACCCGGGAATTGTGAGGGCTTTGACCACATATTGATCAAAATCTAATGAGCCAATTAAATTAAATGTTCCTCCCAAATTCACAACTCTGCCCTCTACTGGAAACATTACAATCCCCATTATATTAGCAAGAACGCGCGCGAGAAACGAGAGACTTTGCAGTTTTGAGATGCCTGCTGAAACTACGGCCATGTAATTCTCCATAATCCCCGTAAACGGCTCGGGCGACCTCCGACCGGACTCGCGAAACCAGTCTGTATGATGAACGGCCAAATAAAAGGGTTTCGAACCAACAAGAGGCTCCCGAGTCCAACTTATTATGTCACAACTAACACCCCTGAAGACGTTAGCCTCTTGTTGGTTTGAACTCTTTTATTTGGCCGTACGTCTTACAGAAGGGACTAATAATAAAATTAGCTAATCCGGTCGTAGGTCGCCCGAGTCATTTACAGGGATTATGGAGAATCGTTTCTCGCGCGCGTTCTTGATAATATGTTGGGAATTCTAATATTTTCCAGGAGAGGGCAGAGTTGTGAATTTGGGAGGAACATTTAATTTAATTGGTTCATTAGATTTTGATTGATATGTGGTCAAAGCCCGCACAATTCCCGGGTCAGTGACGTATGAGGCCCTAGCCGAAAATGGCTGCAAAAAGCCCTTAGATCATCAATTTTAATCTTAAGGAGTGTTCAAAATTGATCTCTGAAGGTAATAAGATGTATTACTGGAAAATAAAGTTATCAGGGGAAAACTGCTTTTAAGCATCAGAATTATAGCTTAAAAATATTAATAGGGAACTTTAAGTTTTTGAATTTGAATTTTAAGTATTAAAAAGGGTTTTATTTTTTATCCTTTCATATATATATAAGTCAATATTTGGATGGAGAATGGTTTTGGGGTACACAATCGGTGAAAATATACCAAAAATTTTTGGAAGTGATTTCAATCAGATGGTTGCAGTAGGTAGTTTTTTATTTTTTGTAATGAAAGCTACCTAAAATGTTAAATATCATTTATATTAGATTCATTTATCAATGAAATTATAGCTTTACAAATAAATTTATTCAAATTAATAACAGGCAATAATACCTTAGCACATCTGCCATGCATTACTTACGTTTTATTTATGAAAAACAACTGTGCTACATTAATACACCAAAAATAAAACATGTGCATGGAATTGAATGACATTATTGAAGATTTAATTTTAAATTTAACAGAAATCGAAACAGTAATTGATAAAAAATATTGTAACAAAGGTTGTCCTTTAATTTTTTTTCAAAATATATACATTTTTTAATTTACTTTCCTATCTTCTATTAATACTCACAATTTGATACCTATCTAAATTTTGACAAAAGAATTAAAAAAAAAAGAATTGTCATATTATTTTATAAAAAAACCTAAAAAATTAGCCCCAGAAAAAAAGAAAAAAAACATGTTATGTTTGTTGATGTAAGTTTAAAAAGAATTAAATTTTTAGCTAAATTTACCAAAATACCATTTTCGAAAGCTTTATCTATTTGAATTATTGACAAATTAAACTATTTGTATATATATGTAGAAACATATAATCAAAAGCAGCATTTATGATCAAGATATCAACTGAATTTCGTATGCTTGTAATTAAAAAATGAAAAATAAAAACAAATTTTTTTTACTTTGACAATATCATGTAAATTTTTCACATGAAATCTAAATCTAACATTCTTTTCATCATCTGAAAGTTTGCATATGTTATTCTCATAATCATATTTATCATTCAAAAACTATTTCAATGTGCAATTGCTTATTCATATACAGTCAAATCTTCTTAACATGCTTAACACAATCTACTTTTAAGATGAATTGTTTTCACAGTCCCCTATAAAGGTGAATACAAAGATTTCATTCTGATAACATGAACAAAATTTTGATTCCGCTTGAGGTTCATGTTAACATGGTTTGATTGTATTTTAAAATTTAAAATTGCATACAGCTTGGAATGCAAACATTCAAACTATTGACTTGTACCTGTAATCTCAGTAACAGTAAGTAAAAATCTCAGAAATTCTCTCCTTGTAGACACACATGCGATGAAAATATTCAGTTTTATGAAAGAAAATGATCCTTTTCTTTTAATATAATATATTTTTTTAATCACTGAGGCATTTTGCCTTGTGTCCCAAACTCAGAATTGGCAGAGTGAGAAAGTATTGAATAATAACATCTCCATGAAGGAAAGTGCCTGTTTTTAAAGCAGGACGTCATTTTCTATTCACATTATTTAAAAAAGTTATTTTTAAAATGAAAAAAATGACATTTTTAAATATATATAATCAATAAAAAAAACCCTATTAGTCCTCCGAAACAATGAAATTAGTCCAATTGCTACCATTTTGAAGAAATTTCACATTTTTTGTATGATTTTTGTTTGTGACACAAGGGTATTCTTTCACTAGAACAAATATTTTATTTTTTGAGATCTAACGTGAAATGACCCATTTTTTTCATCAACAAGGAAAAAACATTAACTTCAGATTTGTGAATACAACTACAATAGTTTTTTTTTTTTTTTCTTTTATAAATTTTTTTTTTATAAATTTCGCATATTTCTTGATAGCTAATACTGAATTCTATCCTTTTTTCTCTCTTTCTATTTTTTTAAGATTCATGTAAGTGCATAAAGAAAAAAATTTCTTTTTTTAAATTTATCAACTTTCAATATTGTTTTAAGTGAAAAAAAGCACTTTTAATATGTTGTTTGATTAAAAATTTTTATGTTAAGTGCAATATGTTTCAGTTTCTAATTTATGTTATACTTATAATATTTATTATCAGCCATAAATTCATTACTTTGAAAATATTGTATATAATGTTTTGAAAATATCGTGATAGTTATGAACCCTGGTAATGAATACAGTTTTAAAGGAAATAAACAATATGGATCAGTAATGGTGGCCAGTAATAGAGAAATTAAGGTCTTGTGACATATGATATTTTTAAATATCAGACAAACACAATGAGAGAGTGAGTCTAGCTGCTTTCTTATTATACTTTGATAATTTAACTTGCTTACAGTTAGAAAACAAATGACCAAAAGAAAAAGAAATCATATGCATTTTATTTTTTTTCTAAAGTAAAAAGGCCTTCCAAAAATCTAAAATTTTGCAAGTTCATTATTGGAGACTGCATCACTATTCCTCCTCCCCCCCCCTGATGACAACTCAGGTGGTGATTTTTGGTAGTACTCTGCTATCCCGTCAACCAATTTTGCCAAATTAATAGCCAAATTATACATATTGACATAATTTTTATTTTAAATAACAGACAAACAAATAATTAGTAGAATATTAATAAAAATATAAATAAAAATTCAAAGTAAAAATCACTCAATGACGTTTTAAACACGTGTATCATATTTAATGTCATTCAATTGACATTCAAGATCAACCGTTATTGGCATTTAATCTTATAATTTGGCGATAGAATTTTGGTCGGCGGAATAACCTAGTAGTACCGATTTTTTATCCTCCGATGATTTCTATCGACCCTCTGTAATTTCTCGGTTGCATTTTAGAACACTCACCATAGCATAATTAAAAAGATATGAAAACTACGTATAAAAAACAACAAACTATTGGAATTAATTTTTAAATTGAAAGTTAGACAATTTTCTTTTACTCTGGAGTAATTAAAATAACAAAAGTATATAAATTTTGTATTAGTAACAAATTCATTTTACTTTAAAAAAAAGTGCATTTAAATTACATATAAAGCACAAACTATTATAATTATTTTTATAATAAGAAAAAATTAGTAGAATTAAATATAATACTAAATCAAGATTTTATTTTTAGTAATACTTTAACATATTTAACTCTGTATTTTTCAAAAATAATACATTATAAAAAACTGTCAAATGAATGTAAAACAGAAAATAATTACAGCAAATTTTTAAATTGATAACATACTAGTAAAATATATTCTTAATCAAATTTTTTTTATCATTATTACATGTTCATAATTTATATTGACAATTTGTACTGATAGATTTAGAAAAAAAGTGGTACTTTTCCGTTAAAGAGGCCTTCACTTTTTTTATTCCTATTTGCTACGCTACACAATTTCGGCTTAATAAAATGAGATTTAAGGACAAAAGATAGAAACAGCTAAGAAAAAACAAACCTAATGAATGCTTATGAGTGTTTATATATATCTATATATTTACATAATTAAAATAATTCTATAAAATTTTACGATTACACATGTACTATATCTATACATACATATATGTGTATACATTATGGTTGTTTTTTATATTCAATTTACTTTTGTTTATATAATAAAATAAATAAATGGCCTTTACAATAAGTAAATTATACAACTGTTGAAGAAAAAAAAGTTTGAAAAAATGAATCAAAGAATATGCATCCAGAAAATGTGTTTCTAATTTTATAGTTTTTATAGTGCATGTTAGTTACTTACAGTGTATTTTACTCATAGAAGAAAAAAAAAATTAAATAAAAAATACCTGTTTTAAATATTAAGTAAATGTTAATTTTAAAACACCTTTAAATTCTAAAATAATAAAGAATTCGGCCTGATAATTGGGATTCGGTTAGCAAAATATTCATTTAATAATGTGCGGAATATTTAAAATGGCTATATATGATAGCAAAAATGAAAGTTACATAAAATTTTGTTTCATCATACGATCAAATTACAAGTTCTAGAATTTTCAGTAGAAGAATAACTAAAGATTCAGATCTTACCATTAATTTATTTTAGTAAAGAATGTGGATCATTAAACTGATTTTTTTTTAAAAATTATCCACTGCTACAATCTGACTTTCGCCATTTTGTCCATTTAGTACAGACGCCAACATAAAGAATGAATCATGGATGAACAATTCATTCATTAATGATGATTCCAAGGCCCCCTTATCATAATATCAAGGCCTCGCATTCAGGAGAAAATCTATTGTTGAAATTGTCCCTATAATTGCCAACTTATATGACTTTGTCTCGTATGTAACGCCATCTAGTGCATACTACTGCTAATAATCCCATAGGAAATAATGGAAAACATTTCAGTTTCTAACATTAGATGGCGCTACCAACGTGAAAATCATGTAGTTCAGCGCCCCCTGTACTGCTGTCAAAGGAAACTTGGTGAATGACAAGCCTTTATATTATGATAGGTTAGCCTTGAATTGTAACACTGTTGTTTGTCACTAAATGTTTAGCTAAGTTTTAACTAACAAAACAAAATATTTATTTACAAAAGAGAAATAGGAAACATTTTCAAAATTCGTTAATCTAGCACTTAAATATGCCCTTGGATTAAAAATTGGATGCAATTTGATTTTAGAAACTCAATAAATTTTTGCTTAGATTTGTTTAATGGCTATCTGGTAACCAATATTACAACCATAGATTTAAAAATAAATACTAGCCATATTTCTGTTGCAGCACTTTAATTGGAAAATAAAATAAAGAATTATGGATGCATGAATCACTCAATAAATCATGATGTAATTCATGAGTCATTCTTTTATTGGCGTCTTGTCTCTACCGTTGTTGGTAATATCTAGTAAGTGTTTAAACATAATTTTTTTGTTCTTAACTTCTTGTTAATACTAAGGTATGGTAGTTTCTTTTGTTGTTTTTCAATTAAAAATTCTACAATTTATTTTTTGATTATGACTGGATAAAATTTCACATTTCTTTACTTTTATTTTTTGCTGATTTATCATTGAATCATTCAAAGCAATACTAAACCGTACATATTTATTGCAGATAATTTCGTTTATAATTATTTATTTTTAAATAGGTTAGTAAATATTATTCAAATTTCAATTTAGATACAGCAGATTTGCTTGATTTTTTTCACATTTTTTTTCACATTTTTTTTCACATTGATTGAACATATACTAATATTCAATTATATTCTGTTCATTTGAAACTAAATATTTTTTAATAATTCATCACATAATGAATTGCCTTTATATTGTTTAACGAAATTTACGTATAAGAACACATACACTTAAGGAGACTCTTCACTAACCTCAAAACAACCACTCCATGATGTTAATTCAAAGGCTATTTTTGAATTCTTCATATAAATTTGATTATTTTTAAACGATTTATTTTACTTTATTTTTTACATATTATAGCTAATGTCCAAGTTTAATATGGCTATTTTTTAATTTTTAGATTCCGGTTGTAGATTTTTTTAAAAAGTTATTTTCAACTTCAAAATTAGCGTCGAAATTGAAAGTAAATAAAAAAAAAATTCTGCAACCAAAATCGAAAAAGTAAAAAATAGCCATCATTAACATTGAATCCAGCTATATTATGCATTTTCTTTTAAATATTCAAAATTAAATGAGAAATTTGAAACTATCAATTACAGAGCTGGTGTATTCAAGTGATTGAAGATTCCCCTTAAGAAGATTGGTTTCTCATCTTTAGAATTTTCCTCGGTAATGTTAAATCTATTGGTGTTTGATGCATTCATATATTTATAATATCTTTTGGGGAAATTAATATTTTTTACTTCATTTTTTTTTATGTACTACTTAAGGATGCACCGGATATCCGGCTGATTTTTCAATATCCGAAATATCATCGGATATTCGGTTCACAATTACCGGATATCTGACTTCTCTATCGGATATCTGGCAGAATGGAACCTAACAAATAGATATGAATAACAGTAATCGTTTGATCTCAAACTATGCCTAAAAACTTTTGTTTATAATGCAAAAGATGAAATATTATAATAACTTCCCTATCAATGAGTAAAAGGTAATTCTCATAAGTTTAAAGAATTGCCAGCTTTCCTACTATTTACATTTAAAGTCTGTCATAAATTCAATAATTTACCTTTATATGGTTAAGAAAATTGTATTTTTATTTTCAGATTACAAAACAAAATTTGAAGTCAAAATAGCAAAAAAGTCTTTTTGAAAAAATTTATAAATAGAAAACCAACATTTAGAAATGCACAAATAATGCATGAAAAGGATTTCAAACAGCCAATTTCGAATCTACTATCGAGATTCTTCATCAGTACAAGACTTAGCGTGCTAGAAAAAGCTAAGTGGAGCAAAGCGACAGAGAAGCGGAGGCTTATTACGGGAGTGAATAATAGTAGATTCGAAACGACTATTTGCTACCTTTGCATGCATCATTTGTGCTTCTCTAAACAATGGTATTTTGTCTTTAGACTTTATAAAATTTGAAGTTGTTTATTAAACTATGATTTTATTAATTTTCTTTATTTTAATTTAAACAAAGGGTTAGTTTGCTTTTAAGTTAAACAACTAAACAGACCTTTTTTTGACAAATTTACATGTTTTAGGAATATCCCAAAAAACGTGTTCCTTCAAAACTTTTGTCTGTCCCAGTGTCGCCATTAAGATCATACCATCAAAAATTGTATGAATTTATACATAGAAGGAACCAAATATTTTGTGCATGTTTTTGGTTGTAGCCAGCAGGTCCATCTTCAATATGGAAACATTTCGCTGTAAAGCGGGGCTGTAATCACAATTTTTGTGCTATTTTCATTATTCTACCAACAAACACTGTATAAAGTTATGCATAGAATTGAACAAAATTTCTATAGATGCGTTTCAGGGAATGGCTGTCGGGTATTCTTTCAATTTGAAAATATTTCGGCAGAAGATGGTACTGTAATAATGATTTTTAGCTCACAGGCTATCAATGCCTGAGAGCTTATGTGCCTATGCTGGGTGCTCATTGGATAAGTATAAAGAGGCAAAACGAGGGGCTAATTCTCCACCCTTAATTTCGATAATGATTTTTCATCAGCTTTATCAGATTTCATTCAAATTTTAGACATAGGATCATTCTGATAAGTGCACTGCAATGATTTGTTTGGGAGGTTCATTGGATAAGTATAAAGAGGGGCATGGGGGTTAATCCCCCACCCTTAATTTCGACCAATGGGTTTTTCATACAAATTTATCAGATTTCATTCAAATTTTAGACATAGGATCATTCTGATGAGGGCACCACCACGATTAATTTTGGGAGTTCATTGTATACATATAAAGAGGGGGAATGGGGGAGCTAATCCCCGCCTTTAGTTTAGATAAATGGGTTTTTCATGTAAAATTATCAGATTTCATTCAAATTCTAGACATAGGATCATTTTGATGAGGACACTTCCATGATCAGTTTTGCAAGATCACTGAATAAGTCTAAGAGGGGGGAAATGGGAGGTAACTCTCCCCCCTTCTTAATTTAGTTTAATGAGCTTTTCATGCAGAATTTACTGATTAGCTTCAAAATTTGGATATAGGTTCATTGTGATAAGGCACTTCCCTGATTTTTTTGGGAGTTCATTGGATAAGTATAAATGGAGATAGGTGGGATTAATCCTCTTAATTTAGGTAAATGATTTTCCTTGCAGAATTAACTGATTTGCTTTAATATTTGGATACAGGTTCATTGTGATAAGATACTTCCCTAATTAGCTGTGGGGTTCTTTTGTTAAACATAAAAGGAATACGGGCGATTACCCAACCCCACCCCCCCTTAAATTTGATAACTGAGTTTTTATGCAGAATTATCTAATTTGCTCTAAATTTTTTATGTACATTCTTTCTGATAAGGCGTATCTCTGAATAGTTTTAGAAGTTTAATGGTTAAGTATAAAGACTCCTCTAATAACTCCTCTTAAATTATATAAATAGGTTTTATGAAGAATTATTCAATTTGCTATAAATTTTGTATATAGGTTTTTTTATGTGATAAAGTATATCCCCAATTGGTTTAGGGAATTCATTGATTAAGTATAAAAAGGGAAAATGGGAGGGAAGCTATTCCCTCCCTTCCCTTAATTAGTTTTTCAAACAGCATTAACCCTTGAAAATATGAGGCTGTAATATACAATTAGTATGCGTAGCCTGTGAGTTCAATGCCATCAGTTAAACTGGGCAACATTCTTTTTATTGTAATTTTTTTTTCATAATCCTTTTATACAGTGAATTGATGGTTCGTGCAGCAATGGCAACTTTGTATCTTGCTAAAACTGGCTATTTGCAAACAGCTGATGTACAGCAGAATAACAAAAAAAAAAAAAAAAAAAAAATTGATTTTAATAAATATCATGATCGAGATTAAATCATTCTTAATCTAATTAATTGACTGCAGCAAAAATTCTAGATTAAAACCAAAGTTGGTATAATATTGAACTAACAATATTGAAATAGTATTAATGTTTGTAAATATTTTTTGAAAATTGAGATCTATGAAATAGAAGAGAGTTTTGGCATTGGTGCATCCAACTAGTTATTTTCGTTATACATTCGTGATTTCATTACAAATATTTAAAATTAAAAGTTTTTTTATGTTTTTGCTTATATATTTCAAAGTGATTTAACTTAAAATAAAATTAAATGTAGCTTAAGGTAAATGAGAATTAAATAATTAAAACATGGAAAAAAATCATCAATTAAACACATGTTGGAGATAATTCTTCAACCATTGGTATATTAGTAAGACATTTTATGTTTACATTATAAAAAGATGCTCTGTATTTTTTTCTGAAAATATTTTACAATTATAGACATATTAATAAATGTGTAAAATTTGTTGTAAAAATTATCAGCATTTCATTGTACAAATTATTAGCAATTATCAGCAGTTCATTGACAAATAAGCAGAGTATTTAAATGCTTGAGTTGCATTTTTTATTCAACATTATTAATATACAAATATAGGGTTTGAATTTCGGGACTGGATGGCAGGATTCATGCCCTAAAAAATATTGTGGGCAAAATATTCCTGTTTATATTTATAAAAAAAGCATTTTTCGATTTTTATTTTATTTTATTTATTTATTTTTTGTGAAGTGACGATAGTCTCAGGACTGACTAACTATTTTCGAGATATTTTCTGCTATCGATTGACAAATCTCACAGTTTGCTCTTACAACAATTGTACAAAATTCAAGCTTGTTTTTCAGCATTTGACTAAAAAGTTTTGTAATTTTTCTCACAAATTTTTCTTGCTTGCTCATCTTACAAAATTTTGCAATTTTTTTTTCTCTGGAGACTAACTGACAAATTTCTCAATTTATTTCTCCCAACTGATTGAGAAACTTAGCTATTTTATTCTGCGACTGATTGGCAAATTTTCACTTTTTGTTTTTGTGGCATTCTGATGAAATTAACAATTATTTTCCTGTGTCCAGCTGAAAAATTTGTGTTTTGTCTTTGTTAATGACTGACGAATTTCATATTTCTTTGTGACAGATTAACAAATTTCATGAAATTTTGCTGTAATTGATTGACGAATTTCGCCATACTTTCTCACTGCCCAAGTTCTCTCAAAGTTCAAATTTCTTCAGACCGGTCGATAATTTTAAAAAATTTATTTTTGCCATGCTGGACAAAATCAGCGATATTTTTTCTGTGACCGATTTACATATTTTGCAATTTTTTTTTTCTGTGCCGAAGGAAGAAATAACTAAAAAGGCAGTAATGGTCTCTAGAATCTGAGCTCTATCATATGAGTCTGGAATTAACACTCAACAAAACGAGATTAAATCTTGTGTTGCACATTGGGAAATAAAAAAGAAAAAAAAAGTTTTTTAAAATTAATGGTTTAACATTAGTTTTTTTTCCATTTTTCAAAATTTATTGTACATTTTGTCATCAATGGGCTCAATAATCATACTTCTTTTTTTATTTTTTAAAAGATGATCTTCCATACAGTGTTTCTGTTTATATTCATTTTTTTCTATATCTGATAATTTGCATCTGCCCATTTTGTAACTTTTCTACTCTCTTCTGATGACATTTTGATTTCCTATTCAAATAAAAATTCTTCTAAATTTAAAGAATTTCATAAAATAAATAAATAAAATGCAGACATCCATTGCCCAAAGCAATACAGTCCTGGACAAAATTATAAACTCAGAAAATTCTTAATTTGTTTATATCATAATGTAAATAAGATTAGCTTTACATTAATAAAATAATGATGAATATTTATAAAAAGACATCTAAAATTAATGTATCTTATAAATAAAATGGAGTAAGTAATTTAAATAAGAAAATACGTAAATTAAAAAAAATAACATTATGTGAAACCTGGACAAAATTACAAACTCAAAATTATGATTTTCTATATTTTGGCACATTTGATATAAATAAATGCATTTTGTGATAAAAAACTAATAAATGGAGTCATTATGGATCAATATATTTCAATACATCAATATGTGTTTTAAGTTTTTTCATAAAATGACATTATGTGAGACCTGGACAAAATTATGAATTTCTACAATCTGGTACTTTTGATATAAATAAATACATTTTGTGATAATAAACTAATAAATGGAGCTATTAAGGATGAATATATTTCAATACATAAATGCATTTTTATAATTTTTAGTTAAACAATAGTGTTAAATATGGTATATTAATATGGTTTTTTGTATACAAAACGAAGTGGTCGACGTTCAAAGATACAGAAAGAAATTGAAGATTTAGCTTACAAATGGTATTTAGTACTGGAGCTTCTTCAAGCTGAATTGTAAATACTTTAAAGCTAAATGTAAGCTCTCGAACTGTCAGACAAATTCTTCAGCGAGCGCCGAATATAAAATGGAAGAAAATGAAAGATGGGCTAAAACTTGAGCCCCATCACATGAAACCCAGATTTCATTTTTAACAGCAGCACATATCATGGACAACATACACTGTTAAAAATCTGCAGCATTTTATCCAGTCATTTGACCGTTTTCTACATAAAAAGTAAAACAACCGTCTTTTTACGTAATTCTGAACTTATTATTACCAATTTTATGGTCAGAATAGAGTTAAATTACGGTTATGGGTTTATGTTACTGGTTTTTCAGAAAACGGTGAAATTACTGTACAAAATGCTGCAAGATTTTTAACAGTGTAGTGGAGCACAGTCATCTGGTCAGACTAAAAGAAGTTTAATTTAGACGGACCAGATGGCATAAGATACTACTGGAACGATATCAAGCCTGAAGAACGGCATATCTTTAGTCGAAACTTTGGTGAACAATCAGTGATGGTGTGGACTGTTTTTTTTTCTCAGAATGGTAAAACTGTTCTGGCTTTTCTTAATGGAAAACAAAAAGCAGAAGGCTACCAGTTAATGCTAGACGATAATATTTGCCATATGGACCGTTGATCGCTTAAGGAAAATGGATATTTCAGCAAGATAATGCAGCAATACACTCTGAAAAAAGTATAAAAGAGTGGCTGCAGCGCTGGTATGTAAATGTCTTGAATTGGCCAACCCACAGCCCTGATCTAAAACCCATTAAAAATTACTGGAGTGCAATCTTTCGAATAGTCTTTCGCGATGGACGTCAATATCAAAACACAAATGATTTAAAGATTGCTATACTTTTAGCCTGGAACCAGTTGTGGAGAAGTCGTAAAAAATTGTTCAGTCTATGCCGAGTTGCATATTCGAAGTCATTCAGAAATATGGCGGCTCAAACAAATTTTGGAATGTATGCATTAATACTTTGCACCTGGATTCAAAATTACGTTCACTTCTTAATCTCTATAATTTTATGTTTTCAATTTACATATGTACTATATTTATGTTTTACTCATTTTTTTTAATTATAAAAATTCATTGATGTATTAAAATATATTCATCCCTAATAACTCCATTTCTTAGTTTATTATCACAAAATGCGTTTATTTATATATATATAAAAAAAAAATACCGGAGTGTAGAAATTCATAACTTTGAGCCTATAATTATGTCCAGTTCTCACATAATGCTATTTTATGAAAAAAGTTAAAACACGTATTGATGTATTGAAATGTATTGATCCATAATGACTCCATTTATTAGTTTCTTATCACAAAATGCATTTATTTATATCAAATATGCCAGAATATAGAAATTTATAACTTTGAGTTTATAATTCTGTCCAGGTCTGACATAATGTTATTTTTTTTTAATTATGTATTTTCTTATTTAAATTATTTACTCCATTTTATTTATGAGTTATATTAAATTTAGACGTCTTATTATAAATATTCATCTATATTTTATTAATTTAATGCTAAGCTTATTTATAATATGATGTAAACAAATAAAAAAAAATCTGAGTTTATAATTTTGTCCATGAGTGTATGTTTAAATGTTTCCCATTGAGTTATTGAAAATCAGTAAAAACATCATTTTTATGATGATCAAAACATGATTTATGTAATAAGAATCATATATATTACGTACATCATGAATTAAACATTAATATTCCTGGACGAATCATAAACAAAATAAAATGCGGACACCAAGGTCCATTCTCAACCGATAACAACAACCACTTTCCAAATAATTAAAAAGAAATGATGAACTTCAAGTAAACACATTTAGAAACAATAAATAGTTGATGTACGTTCACAGAAATTAGGACATGATTTTTTAAAATAAACCATTTCTCGTGTAATAGACAAAACCTACTTATTAATTTCTGATTAATAATTTCATTTTTATGATTTCTTAATACAGCTTATTAATGTGTTTCTGTTTAACACGTTAACCGCAATTACCGTGAAAATTTCACCTGCGGCGTTTACAACCATTTTCTAAATTTTTTTGAGTGATTTTTCGCGATGCGGCATTTACGCCGCTGCGGCGTTTCTTCCAGAAATTACGGTAACTAAAAACATATTTAGCACCGGATATCTGAATCCGGCACACAAATCGGATACAGGATATCCTGTATCCGATATCCGGCAAAATCAGTATCTGGTGCATCCCTAATAATAAGATTAAATATGACATTATACAGAAAGTAAAATAAGGTAAATAGTAACATTGTAGCTTCCTTACATGTGAAGAGACAAGTAACGTTTTTCTAAATAAAAAAATCAGTGCAACTACACCACTTACTGGCAACAGATCTAATATTATGAAGAAATGGGAATATCAGATTCTTGGTTTCATAAATTATTTTGATATTTTTTGTAATTTTTGATAAAATTTATATAAGAACTTTTGTATGTTTTCAATTATTTAAAATATATATAATTTCAATATAACAGAATACAGCCAAATTCAATCTATGAGCAATAGAATGAATTTAATTTAACTGTTAATGAAAATTCAAACGAGTTTGCTCTTTCGAAATTTAAACATGAATATTATTCGCCTAATTACAAGTAAATAAATAAAAGTATCTGCTGTAAATAAAACATTTTAATAATGCTTTAAATGACTATGGGCAGAATAAAACCTTTGACACATGAAATTTCATGTAGTCATATTATGAAACTGCAAGTTGTAGAATTTTAGACGAAGATTAACCAAAAGAAACTATCTTAGCAATAACTTATTTTAATAAAGAGGGTGAGATCAATAAATTCATATTTAAAAAATTACGTGATACTATACAGAGGGCAAGACACAAGACGCCAATGCAAGAATGAATCGTGTCATTTTACATCAGGATTTATTTAAAAGTATTCATTCATTGAATTGCTGCGATTAATTAAACTGATGCAAAAGCAATAATACTTGTATCCACTATTTTTTATTCCCTTGTTTAATGGTGGTTATCAGATAGCCATTAACAGAAACAAACTTTACTACAAAATCTATTTCAAATATTCCAGAGTTTTTCAAAGTTAAATTGAGTAAACTTTATACCCGAAGGCATATTTAAGCATATTTCACAAATTTTTACTAATTGTTTTCTCTTCTCTTTTTTTAAATAAATAAATGTTTTTATTTATTAATTAAATTTTTTCTGTCTCAGTTTTTTATTGATGGATTCATTATTCATAAATTAATTCTTCCTTTGTTATTCATTGAGTTTTTATTAAAATATCGCAAAGCTGCAATGGAATTATGGCTAAAACTTTTTTTCTAATTCCTGGTGATAATACTAATTACCAGACAGTCATTAAACTAGGTTTAACAAGAAATCTAATTAAATTTTTCCTGAATTTCAAAAATATAATTTATCCAATTTTTAAATGAAAGGCTCATTTAAGTGATTTTTTACTGAATCATTATAAATGAATGAATACATTATGTGTGATTCATTCTTTGAGTTGGCGTTTATTCTAAAATTGACAAAATGGCGAAAGTCAGATTATAACAGTGGATATTTAAAAAAAAATCAGTTTAATGACCCACCTTCTTTACTAAAATATATTAATGGTAAGATCTGAATCTTTAGTTATTCTTCTACTGAAAATTCTAGAATTTGTGATTTGATTGTATGATGACACAAAATTTTATGTGTTATAACTTTCATTCTTGCTATCACTTATAGCCATTTTAAATATTCCGCTTACTATTAAACGAATATTTTGCTAACTGAACTGTAATTATCAGACTGAATACTATATTATTTTAATATTTAAAGGTGTTTAAAAATTAAATAACTTGCCTCTCTTCTAACCCTCCTCTTCGGAATACTTTAAGATAAATTTTTTTATTCCCTTTCCTCTAAAATCCCTTGGAAAAGTGGCTCTTCCATACATACTGTGTAGAAAGTCATTAAAGAAACACCTGTCCATATTAGGGACAGGTAGCTCCTTCACTTCTAAACATTTTTTTTTGTTTTTATCATTTAAATTAAACCAGAATAATTACAAGGTCGCTAATTTTAATAATGATAGTCAATAATCCAAGGATAGTGGTCACATATTTTTGGAGTTCTACGACTTGTACATGGGGGTGAAAAAAATACTTTTTCCTTAGGGTGTCCATATTGGGTACAGGTACCTTATTTTCGAAATAGCAAACTTATTGCTGATAATAAATATTTCCATAATATAAATTAGAAACTAAAACATATTGCACTTTACATGAAAACATTTAATTAAACAACAGATTAAAGTACATTTTTTTTTTACTCTAAACATTATTGAAAATAAACTGATTAAAAAGATTGACAATTTTCTTTATGCACTTACATGAGGCTTAAAAAAAAGGACTAGTATCAACTCTCAAGACATAAAAAATTTAAAAAACTTTTTTTTTTTTTTTTTTGTTACAAAACATTTATGTAATTGAATTTATAAATATTAAGTTAATGCTTGTTGACTAAAAAAAAAGTGTCATTTTAATTAGATCTCAAAAAATAAAACATTCTGGTTCCCCATGTCACAAAAAAAAAAAAAAAAAAAAAAAAGTATCAAAAAATTATGAAATTTCTTCAAAATGGTAGCAATTGAATTAATTCCATTGTTGCAGAGGAGTTTATTTTTTATATGTTTTATAATGCTATTTTCTCATTGTAATTCAAAATAACTTTTTTAAATGATGAGAACAAAAACTGATGTCATGCTTTAAAAAACAGGCACTTTCCTTCATAAAGATGTTACTATTCAGTACTTTTTTCCTCTGTCAATACTGAATTTGAGATAAAAGCCAAAATGCTTCAGTGAGTAAAAAAAGATCTCATAATAAAAGAAAACGATCATTTTCTTTCATAAAACTGAATATTTTTGTCACAAATGTGTCTACAAGGCAAGAATTTCTGAAATATTTACTTACTGTTTCTCATATTACAAATCAATAGTTTGAATGTTTGCATTCCAGGTTGTTGTTGACAAATGCAACTTCAAATTTGAGAGTACAGTCAAACCTTGTTAACATGAATTTCAAGGGAAAATTAAAATTTTGTTCATGTTATCTGTATCAAATCTTTGTATTTGTTTTTATAAGGGACTTTGAGAACAATTCATGTTAATGAGGTTTGACTGTATATTAATAAACAATTGCACATTGAAATAGTTTTTAAATGGTAAATAGGATTATGAGAATAAATAATGTATGTAAATTTTGAGATAATGAAAGGACGTTAGATTCTGATTTCATGGGGGAAGAAATTATGGTTTTGTCAAAGTAAAATAATTATTTTGCTTACTTTTCATTTCATAATATCAAGCATATGAAACTAAATTGATAACTTTGTCAAAAATACCGTTTTTGATTATATGTGTTTACATTTATATCCAAATAAAGTTTAATTTGTCAATAATTGAAAAAGTTAAAGCTTTTTTATGAAAGTTAAAGTATTTTGGTAACTTTTGATAAAAATTCAATACTTTTAAGACTTACATTAACAAACATAATATAGATTTTTTTTTGTTTCTATTTCTTTAGGTTTATTAAAAATTAATATAATAATTTTTTTAAAAAAATTCTTTTGTCAAAATTTTGATAGGTTTCGAATTGTGAGTATTAATGGAAGACATGAAAGTATATTAAAAAATGTATATATTTTGAAAAAAGTTAAAAAATAAATTTCGTTTCGATAATTTTTATCAATGCCTTTTTCAATTTCTGTTATTGTTATTAAATCTTAGTAATGTCATTCAATTTCTTGCACATGTTTAATTTTAAGTGTAATGATGTAACACAGTTGTGTTTTATAAATAAAAGGCAAGTGATACACGACAATAGTGCTAAAGTGTTATTGCTGGTTACTAAATTGAATAAATTGATTTGTAAAGTATAATTTCATTGATAAATGAACTAAAATTAGATTATATTTAATATTTTAGGTACCTTTCATTGCAAAAAATAGAAAGCTACTTATCTGAATAACTGAAATAAAAAGCTACATATTGCAGTCCCCCGATGCAAAGCATTTCTGAAAAAATTAGGTATATTTTCACTAATCATGACTCACAGACCCCAAAACCATTCTCCATCTAAATGTATTTAATATATTTCATGTAATAACTCTCGTATTTATTAACTAATTTAAAAGAGATTAATTGTATCCACAGTACATACCAATTTCGTGTCTCAATTTGTAGGCCAGCTTCTATGCCATCTTGTTTAAAAATAGTAGCCATTTGAATTTCTTTTAGTTTCAAAAGTGGTGCAAATAAATTAAAAACTGAAAAATATTTTTTTTCTTGAAAGTATTACAAAGATTCCGAAGCATATTTTGTTTTGTCTCTATCTTAAAAAATGGCTGAGATATACAGTAGATTCCCTCAAATCCTCACAGCCGGGACTAGAAGTTGTGTGGATTTCTGGTCATTGCTTTATTTACAATTTTTAAAATAATTTCAAAGCAATTAATAATGCAATCGAATTATAATGAATGCTTACAATATAATAAAATAATTAATAAACTGAACAAAATTTTTGATAATTTTTTAAATGATTAAAATATTGAAAGCAAAGATTAAATTAATAATCAATAATGTATGAAGATTATGAAAATGAAATATAATCATTATACAGATGAAATATGTTTTTCTTAACTTATTTAATTAAACTTGCCTCATAAAGGTACGTTACTAATTTACTTAAAAATCCTAAAATAAAGAAGTTTTATTTCAGGTTTAGCCAGACTTAGTAAGCAAAAAAGCTTGATAATACATAAACACATTCATGAATGCAAGATCTTCAGTCTCAGGACTGATTTCTGTCTTGAAGACATTTTTGACTAACTTAAAATTCTACTTTATATACTTAAATAATAGCAGTTTTGCCATCAAGAACATTTAATCACTTTCTTTTATTGTAAGAGATCAATTTTTAGCCATAATGAAAGACTTAGAAATCTTCTAACTCTTTTGCATTTGGTTATTTGTAATGCTCAGATAAGATTTCAATCCTGACTAGAGATGTAAATTTTCCGGGAAAATATAAGTGGCGGAAAAAAACTGGTTTTTTACCGGTTTTTTTCGGAAAAAAATGGAAAAATTGGAAAAATTGATTTTTCATGACTGTTTCTCCTAAATAAATTATATTTTCTTAGAGAATATTAAATAATAAACATTTTTTCCCATTTATATGTATTAAATGAAAATTATTTTCATTTAATATTACAAAATAAAAAGAAAGTAGCAAAGCCTGCTTTTAAAAGTTTAGTTTTTTTTTTCCACAGCCTAAGAATTTTTATTAAACGCTATTGTTTGCTATATCATATCTCTGTTGAAATGATTTTTCAGTTACATGTTTAACTACCAATTGACCTAATGTAAAAACCTGAGCCAATATGTCTGCAGTTTGGAATGAAATAAATTATGCATTCCATTTACATAAGTATAGTTTTTAAGTAAATGATACTAATTTAAAGAAATTATGGCAGTTTTGTCATTATTATGAATATCAGCATTCAAAAATTCCATTGTTTGTTTAAAAAATGTATATTTTTACATTATTACTTTTTTTTTCTTGGAATTCTAATTTTATTTCCTTTATAAAATATGTTTAGTTTTGGTATAGCTTTCCAATCTCAACTCAAAAAAGTTTTGATTTAGTTTTATAATCTAAATTCAAACAAAACTAAGTTTTACTTTGGCTTACTCAGGTCTGCAATTAAAAAATAGCGTAGGATTTATTGACTGTTAAATTTTTATTCACTGAAACCAGAATTTTTTTTTTTTTTTTTTTTTTTTTTTTTTTTTTTAAAGTTTAATTAAATATAATTTTTTTCTTTTTACCCTGAAATCTGGTATTCTATTCTTGAGTAAGAAACCATATTCAATAATGTTTCCACATGGTAATTTTATATTTCGAAGAGTGGAACTCAAAAGTTATGAAAACAGAACACTACAAATAGAAAATGCTCACTTTTTGAGGAATTAACAAAAGCAGTTACATACAGAGATAAACTTCTACTGTGCTTTAGAAAACTACAAAAATTCAAAGTTTAATCAAGAGGGAAAGTATAATTTGGAACATAGTTACTTGTAATAAAATATGGGGTTTTTTTTCATCGCAGTTGTACTTTTCTAATGCAAACTGTCCATGTTTTTGCAACATTACTGTACATTATGTAGGTAAAATAGAAGTCAATTTTAGATTCAACACCTTGAAAAAACAATCAATTAATCAGCTATAACGAAATCTTGAAAAATGCAACTAGTGCCACCTATAGGGGATTTACACCAAAAACTAAACAACATATCAGAAACTGTAGTTTGATTTTTTTTTTAAATCATCCTTGAGGTAAAGCTATTGCGATAATCATGAATAATGCAGCATAGCAGCGTCATCTGTTGAGCAATTTACACCAAAATGTAATGAGCATGAAGTTATTCCAAAGATTAACTTAATCTGAAATTTTATAAAAATACATACACTAGTTTAAGATAGAACTAGTGTGGAAATTATGAATAATGCAGCATAGCAGCGCCATCAGTTAGGTGATATGTACTAATAACTAAACATCTCGAGTTTATATCAAGGTGTAACTGAATCTAAAATTTTGTGAAATTATGTGCATCAGTTCTTGAGATAGTGTGCCCATAAAATTTGTCACATACAGACTCACAGAGTGACAGATATTTTCCAAAAACCATCAAAACTTGTTCAGGACCTTCTAAAAGTTTTAAATAAACCAAAAACTGGAAGTCAAATTTTTCACGAATTCAATACTTACTTCTTGAAAACATAGATTAAAGTAATAAATGCATACTTCAAAATTTTATGTTGAATTTTTAATTTTATCATTTCCATTAATCGGCATATTATTGCAATAATTTTACACATGAATTAATTTTTAAAAAGAGAAGTTGCATTTAATTACATATCTAGATTTTTTTTATGTAATCAAGTTTTTGTGAAATTGCGAACTTTTTGTATATACTTGTACAAAATATATTCAGAATTTTTGAATAAGAAATTATTACTATATTTAGGTTCCTATTTAGACATTTTTAATAAGGTTATTTACATACATATATGCAACTTAATAAGATTCAGCTGCTGTATGGCATGAGATTTTTTTTCTTCAATTACTGCACTTGCGAAAGATTCAATTTGTTGATTAAACTTTTTCTGAAAAGTCTATTTTCAAGAGAAATTTTGCAAAGGGTCTTGTGTTTCAAACAAGAAAAAAATGTGAAGAATCGTTTCAAGTCTTCTCAAACAGATTTCTGCTCAGAGATCAGATTACCCACATTAAAATTTTCATGTGAGACACTCAACATAAAAATAAAATAAATAAAAAGTATGAGAATGTAACTATTACAAAATTTTCATTATATTATTTCATAAATGAAATTTCAATTTTTCAAGTTCGGAAAAATTGAAAAATAAGCCTTCGGAAAAAAACTGTTTTTTTCCCCAATTTTTCCGTTTTTTTTTCCGAGCATTCCCATCTCTATATATGCATGTGCAAATATAAAATTATATAGAATTATTTTAATTATGGAAATATATGGATATATATATGCATGCATAAGCGTTCATTAAGTTTGGTTTCATAGCTGTTTGTATCATATGTCATTACATCTTATTTTATTGAGCCCAAATTGTGTAGTGTAGCGAATAGCTATAAAAAAATTAAAGGCTTTTTTAAAGAAAAAATACCACTTTTTAAAAAAAAATCTATCAGTACAAATTGTCAATATAAATTATTAACATATAATAATTGTAAGTAAAATTTAGTTAAGTATATATTTTACTGTATGTTATCTATTTAAAAATTTGCTATAATTATTTTCCCTTTTATATGTAATTTATATTTTTTTTATAATATTAGTCCTGAAAAATACAAAGTTAAATATGCTAAAGTAATACTAAAAATAAAATCTTGATTCAGTAATATATTTAATTGTACTATATTTTTCCGATTATAAAAATTAATATGATAGCTTGTGCTTTATATGTAATTTATATGCACATTTTTTTTCTTTAAGCAGCAGGAATTTTTAATAAATACAAAATTTAGTACTACTTGGTTATCCTGTTGACCAATTTCGCCAAATTATACATGTTGATGTAATTTTTATTTTAAATAACGAAAGGACAAATAATTAGTAGAATGTTAATAAAAATACAAATAAAAATTGGAAATAAAAATCACTTGATGTTTTAAACACATGTATCATAATAAATGTCATTGAATGTGACATTCACGATCATCCATTATTGCCACTTAATCTAATAATTTGGCGATAGTTTCTTGGTCAACGGAATAATCAAGTATTACCTAAAATTTATATACTTTTATTTTATTTGCTGCAAAGCAAAAGAATATTGCCTGACCTTCAATATTAAAATTAATTGGAATATTTTGATGTGTGTTATATGTAATTTTTATGTTTATAATTATGCTGTACCGAGTATTCTAAAATTCAATCAACAAATTAAGGAATGGTGATAGAAATCATCAGAAGGAAGAAAAATCACCACCTGAATCATTCACCAAGGAGGTGTGGGGGGGGGGGTGATTAATGGTGATGGAGTCTCCAATATTTGACAGCTTGGGAAATTCTAGATTTTTGAAAGACCTTTTTTCTTTAGGGAAATAATTGTAAAAGATATTTGTTTTCTAACTGTAAACAAGTTAAATAATTAAAATCAAAAAAGGAAAATAGCTAGACTCAGTCTGTCATTGTGTTTGTCTCATGTATGAAAATATCATATATCTACCAGAAATTAATTTCTCAATTATTCATCAATAGCTGATCCATATTGTTTATTTCCTCCAAAAGTGTGTTCCTTACCAAAGTTATTAGATATCATGATATTTTCAATATACTTTGCAATATTTCCAAAATAATGAACTTACTGCTGATAATAAATATTTCAAAAATAATCTAAATTAGAAACTTAAACATATTGCATTCATTATGAAACATTTTAATCAAACAACATTTTAAAGTACTTATTTTTTCAATTAAAGCAACATTGATAATCAACTAATTGAAAACAGAAACAATCTTCTTAATACACTTCATGAATTTAAAAAAAAGTATCAGATTTAGTACCATCTATCTAAAAATGAGAAATTTATAAAACATTTTTTTTCCACAAAATATTTGTGTAATTGAATTCACAAATCTTAAGTTAATGCTTGTTGACTAAAAGAAAAGCGTCATTTCATGTTAGATCTCTAAATATAAAATGTCCAGATGAAAAGATATCCCCGTGTCACTAACAAAAATCATACAAAATTTTTTTATGAAATTTCTTCAAAATGGTATCAATCGGATTAATTCCATTGTTTCAGAGGAGTAATAGATTTTACGTATTAGATAAATCTTTTATAATGTCATTTTCTCATTAACTTTTTAAAATATTGTGAACAGAAAACGCCATCATACTTTAAAAAATAGGCACTTTCCTTGATGAAGATGTTACTATTCAGTACGTTTTCACTTTGCTAATACTGAGTTTGAGGCACAAGGCATAAAATGTTTCAATGAGTAAAAAATATGTCATATTAAATGAAAACGATTGTTTTGTTTTATAAAACTGAATACAGTAGACTCCTTCAAATCCGCACAGCTTGGGACCAGAGGTTGTGCAGATTTTAGAATTTTGCGGATTTCTGGTCGTTGCTTTGTTTACATTTTTTAAACAGTAAGTTGAGTGCAACTAATAGTGCAATCAAAACTATAATAAATGCTTACAATATAATAAAATATTAAAATAAGTAATAAACTAAAATAATAAAAATTTAGACAGTTTTTAAAATGATTAAAGTACTAATAGAAAAGGTCAAGTTAATAATCAAGAAATGAACTCATGAAAAAAACATCAAGGCACAGAGTATTATTAAGAAAATTACAAATTAAAAAATATATGGAATTGATACAAAACTAAAAAAATCAAATTTTGTCCCAATATCCGAACTGAAAGTTTCATTGTTTACATCCATAAAATATGTGCGGATTTTAGAGAGTTGCGGATTTCTGGTTTGCGGATTTGAGGCAGTCTACTGTATTACCATCATAAATGTGTCTGTAAGACAAGAAAGTCTGAAACTTTTTTTACTTTCTGAGATTACAGGTGCAAGTCAATAAATAGTTTGAATATTAGCATTCCAAGTTTTAGCTGACAAATGCAACTTCAAATTTGAAAATGTATTAATAATCAATCGCACACTAAAATAGTTTTTCCATGGTAAATATGGTTATGAGAATAGCATATGTATATTTTGAGATGATAAAAAGGATGTTAGATTTAGATTTCATGGGGAAAAATTTATATGATTATGTCAAAGTAAGAAAACATTTTGCTTGTTTTTCATTTCATAATATAAGGCATGCAATACTCAATTAATAACTTCGTCATAAATATTAGTTTTGATTGTATGTTTCTAAATTTTTTATGCTAATAAAGTTTAATTTTTTAATAAATCAAATAGTTGAAGCCTTTGAAAAAGTATTTTGGCTACTTTAGCGAGATGTTTAATTCTTTTAAGACTTACATTAATGAAAGTAACATGGATTTTTTTTATTATAGTTAATTCTTTAGGTTTATTATAAATTAATGTAATAATTCCTTTTTTTTAAAATTTCTTTCACCAATATTTGGATAGGTTTGAAATCATGAGTATTACTAGAAGATATGGAAATAATTAGAAAATGTATATACAATAGACTCCCTTAAATCTTCAACTCTCTAAAATCCGCACATAATTTAGGGATGTAAACAATGGAAATCTCAATTCAGATATAGGACAAAATTTGACTCTTTCAGTTTTATATCAATTCTGTATATATTTTAATTTGTAATTTTGTTAATATTACTGAATTCATGTTTTTGTCATGAAGAAAGATTAAATTCATTTGTGAAAAAAATTCAAAATATTGCTGATATCTTCGGTAATAACAATCTTCTTACCAAACATATTTATGTATTCATTAAGTTTTTTTGGTTGTTAAGTATGGCTAGAAATGAAAAATAATTTTCTTAATTTATGATTTTGACACGAATTAGTAACGTACCTTTATGCAGCAAGTTTCATTGTATAAATTATGAAAAATACATTTCTTCTTATTATAAAGATGAAATGTATTTTTCATCTATAATGAATATTTAATCATACATTATTGGTTATTAATTTGAACTTTGCTTTTATATTTTCATTATTTAAAAAGTTATCTAAATTTTGATTAGTTTTGTTTATAACTTATTGTAATATTTTATTATATTATAAGCATTCACTTTAGTTCAGATGGCACTGTTAGTTACATTCAAATGACTGTTTAAAAATTGTAAACAAAGCACTAACCAGAAATCCACAAAATTCTAAAATATGCACAACCCCTGGGAGACTAGCTATGTAGATTTAAGGGAGTCTACTGTATTTAAATTTAAAAAAAAACCTTTGTTTTGATTTGTTTTATCAATTACTTTTTCAATTTCTGTTAAATTTAATGTTATTAAATCTTCAGTAATGTCATTCAATTCCATGCACATGTTTTATTTTGAATGTAAAGATGTAGCACAATTTTCTTTTATTAATAAAAGGTAAGTAATTACATGTCATCAGTGCTAAGGTATTATTGTGGTTACACTAAATTGAATAACGTGTTTTTTAAAATTTAATTTCATTCATAAATGAATTTAATTGGGAGGATTTTTAACATTTTGGGTAGCTTTCATTACAAGTAATGAAAACCTATCCATTGCAGCCGTCCGATGGAAAACACTTCGGAAAAATTTTGATATATTTCCCCCGATCATGACCCCCAGGACACAAAACCATTTTCTCCGTCTAAATGTTGACCTGTTTATATATAGTAGACTCCCTTAAATCTGCAATCCTGAAATCCACAACTCTCTGATATCCACATATAATTTACGGATGTAAGCAATGAAATTTTCTGTTTAGATATAGGAACAAAATTTGACTCTTTTAGTTTTATATCAATTCTATATACATTTTAATTTTTGTTAATATAACTGAATTCAAGTTTTTTATGAAGGAAGAACAATTTTTTTTTTCTGAAAAACTCAAGATACTGCTGACCAAATTTCTGACCAAATATATTTATGTATTAATCAAGTTTTTTTTTGGTTATTAAGTTTGACTAAACTTAAAATAAAACTTTCTTTTTTAGGATTTTTTTGTGAATTAGTAATACTATATCTTTATGATTATCTATATTATATCTATTATATCGTTATTATAATATATCTTTTCTTCATTGAATAATTTAAGAGAAATACCATTTATCTTTTTAATGAACATTTAATCATACATTATTGATTATTAACTTGACCTTTGCTTTTAATATTTTAACCGTTTAAAAATTATCTAAATTTTTATTTTTTTAGTTAATTACTTAGTTTAATATTTATTATATTATAATCATTCATTATTGTTTCGTTTGCATTTTTAATTACATTCAAATTACTGTTTAAAATAATTAGAAGCAATAACCAGAAATCTGCTCAACCTCTTGTCCCAAACTGTGAAAATTTGAAGGAGTCTATAGTATATATATATATATATATATATATATATATATATATATATATATATATATATATATATATATATATATATGTATATATATATATATATATATATATATATATATATATATGTATATATGTATATATATATATATATGTATATATATATATATGTGTGTATATATATATTATATATATATATGTGTGTGTGTGTGTGTGTGTGTGTACAAACTCCTTGGTTATAAACAGTGTAGTACAGGTCATATATTTCCATGAACATGTTTTCCTGAAACCACTTATGAGACCATCAACAAATTGAAAAAAATTAATATTTCTTGGATAGCTCTGTCAAAATTAATGTACAAAAAGCATTCAAAATGTAGATTATGATTGTAATTTACATAATGTGTGTTAGCTCAATAAATAGAGCAACATTTGTGAAAGTCTCAAAAACATTGCTTGAAAAAAAAAAAAAATATTGTTTATAGAATAAGCTCAATATCTGTTATTCCCTAAAAGAAGGAAAAACATGGTCATGTATCCCTATTTCCATTGATCAATGTCAACACAGCATACATAATATTGCATGTGCTACTATATTTGGATTTTTTTCATGCTATAAACTGGTATGTGAGCTCTAGTTTAAATCAGTTTAATGATACACTTCAATCAGTTTATAATCCCACTTGCATAGACAGATCTATAAATATGGAAAAATGTATTTTGTTTTATTTATTATAAACAACATTAAATATTTTTTAATTACTTATCAAAGATTAACTTATTGCTATGCAATGTAAATTGCAGTAATAATGCAAAATGTTTTCCTCAATAATCATGTATGTTAGTTTAAAAAATTCTAAAATCTGGAGGAAGATTGACTAAATGCGTCTAAATATTATAGTTCCCCTTGCCGTAAAAATAAATTATTTTATCCACATTGCTTATACCATGTATCATTATTTTCATAGATGATATGAAATAATTGACATTTCTGTTTAAGTTTGCTTTATTTTCTATTTATAAATGTTTTATTCATAAATATTTGATTTATTATCCATTTATAACATTTATTTCTAATTTTTTATTAATAATATGTTCTTCATGGTAAGTTTTTTATAATTTTATTGTGGCAATTATTTGCTGTATTTATTCTAAATGTAGTTATAATTTAAATCTTTATGCAATAGGAAAATAATTCTGGCACACCATTGATTCTGCGAGCATCATGTATTAGAAAGTTTATTTCAATTGAGTTTTCTGCATTAAGTTAACACATCTAATACATTTATTTTTTGTAAATTTCTTTTTCATGCATCTTAAAATGTGATTGATTATTTTGCTTATATTTATTGCAGATGCAAAAAGCTATGAATGTATATGCAGATTACTCTGCTCAAATAAGTTTGCTTTATTTTCTATTTATAAATGTTTTATACATAAATATTTGATTTATTATCCATTTATAACATTTATTTCTAAATTTTTATAAATAATATGTTATTTATTGTACGTTTTTTTTAATTTTATCGTGGCAATTACTTGCTGTATTTATTCTAAATGTGGTTGTAGTTTAAACCGCTATGCAATAGGAAAATAATGCTGACACACTATTGGTTCTGTGAGCATCATGTATTAGGAAGTCTATTTCAATTGAGTTTTCTGCATTTAGTTAACACTTCTAATTCATTTATTTTTTGTATATTTCTTTTTCATGCATCTTAAAATGTGATTGATTGTTTTGCTTATATTTATTGCAGATGCAGAAAGCTATGCATGTATATGCAGATTACGCTGATCAAAACCGTCTTTAAAGTGCAAAATATGCAGCAAAATATTTTTTTACAAGATTGCCTCGGAAAAATAGGTTCTGACTCAAAGCAAGGAAAACTGTTTGTGTGTGAGGTTTGCAACAAGAAATGCTCACAAAATAGTAACTTAAACAAACATATGTTAATTCACACTGGTGAAAAATCTTTTGTCTGTGAAATATGCAACAAGAAATTTGCCCAAAAGGGTCATTTAAGCAAACATCACTTAATTCACACTGGTGAGAAACCTTTTATCTGTGAGATATGCAACAAGAAGTTCTCTCTTAAGTCTAATTTAAGCAGACACCTTTTAATCCACACTGGTGTGAAATCTTTTGTGTGTGAGGTTTGCAACAAGAAATGCTCACAAAAGAGTGACTTAAACAAACATATGTTAATTCACACTGGTGAGAAACCTTTTGTTTGTGAAGTATGCAACGAGAAATTCTCACGAAAGGATCATTTGAGAAAACACCTTTTAATTCATACTGGTGAGAAACCTTTTGTCTGTGAGATATGCAACAAGAAATTCAGTGATAAGTGTAATTTAAGCACACACCTTTTAATTCATACTGGTGCGAAATGTTTTCTTTGTGAAGTATGCAACAAGAAATTCTCTCAAAAGGGTAATTTAAGCACACACCTTTTAATTCACACTGGTGAGAAACCTTTTGTGTGCGAGATATGCAACAAGAAATTCCCTCTTAAGCAGCATTTAAGTAAACATGCCTTAATTCATACTCGCGAGTAACATTCTGAATGTGAGATATGCAACTAGAAGTTCCTTCCTAAAAGTGATTTACACAAACATGGATTTAAACATATTGGTGAAAAATTCTGAGAAATATGCTGCAAGGAATTTTCTCAAAAGTTACCTTTAAACAAACATTCGTTGAATTGTTGTGATAGTCAAAATGTTCTTAAACAATTTTTGTTAATGACCATAATATAACAAAATATTTTTGAATGTCCCTGTAAACGAGCTTTACATACTACAAATTTCATTTTATGTAGTGTTTGTGTTATATAAAATAACAATAACATATTAAAATTTCAGGCAGTCCGGATCTATTTCTAAGAGTTAGAGCATGGATAGACGGACATGAAAACCAAAGCCACTAACACTTTTCAACTGTTTAAATACTGGAAAAAAGAAAAGAATGAAAATTCATGCATCAAGAATAGAGTGTGAAACGTAGTCTTACACAAATAGAATATTTTGTTAAAACTTCACTGTTTTACATTTGCACAGGATAAATAAAGTTTTTTTCTGACATTTCTGTAAATTCTTAGCGTTGAGACACAAATCCATCTGTTTTTAGTTTGTCTGTTCTGCATGAACTGCTGCAAAAAGTATCTGATTAGCTTGAAATTAAATGGTAATGTTACTGAAGCCCCGCGATTTAGTGGTACAGTCTTTGCTATATTTGGTTAATTATTTCTAAAGATATAGAATATTTATTTTGCACCATACTACTTTTTCTAAGACATTTCAGACGATTTTCAAACTTCCATTTGTTCAATGAGAATGATACATCCAGTTAATTTAATTAAACTGATAAATTATGGATGCTAAAATTTCGAAATAAAGGTTTTAAATATAAATAAATATTTAAAATTTATCGCAGAGACTGGAATATTATATATTGGAAAATTATTGTAAATATTAGTCTGGTTCATGAAAATTTGTAAACATATTATTACAGTTCAGGAGTTTTGAAACAACAACAGGAGTTTTGAAATAGCAGTCCGGTTCATGGATTTTTTTGATTTCGAGCCTTGGTTTTAAATTAGTCTTTTTATTTTAAAAAAATCATTATCTTTGTCATTTAAAAAAAAATTACGTGAAAATTTTTGGTGGAATTTTATATATGTTTTCCAACGATATAAAACATTTGACATGAAGCATAATATGCTTATATTTTTGTTTGGTTTCTTTATCCTATGTTAACTAGAAATCACATTTCATAACTTATAAAAAATAAATCGTTTAAATAATCATGACTGCGAGAAACTTAGCTCAAAGTGTGGCTGGGTAAAGTAAAAGGATTAGTCCGTTTTCTAATTACAGCTTTTCATACGTCCGTGTGCAATTTTATGATTAAGTATCGTGAGTGGTCTCATTTTGTTCCTTATGTGTTGTACACTAAGAAAGGCGATGGTGGACATCCGGGACCCGCGACTGGGGAGGGGGAGGGGAAGGGTTGAAAAATGCAAAAGGAAAAAATTCCATTTCATAAAAAATAAAGAAAATTATGTATAAATATTAATGTTTTAAACATTTATAGACTGCGAAAAACATTTGTGGACATCAGGGATCCGCGAATGGGGAGGGGAAGAGTTGAAAAGTGCTTGGGAAAAAATTCCATTTCATAAAAAATAAAGAAAATTATGTATAAATATTAATGTTTAAAACATTTATAGATTAAGAAAAACATTTGCGGACATCCAGGACCCGCGACTGGGGAGGGGGAGGGGAAGGGGAAGGGCTGAAAATTGCAAGGGAAAAAATTCCATTTCATTAAAAATAAAGAACACTATGTATAAATATTAATGTTTAAAACATTTATAGACTGCGAAAAACATTTGTGGACATCAGGGATCCGCGAATGGGGAGGGGAAGGGTTGAAAAGTGCTTGGAAAAAAATTCCATTTCATAAAAAATAAAGAAAATTATGTATAAATATTAATGTTTAAACATTTATAAATTAGGAAAAAAAACGTGCGGATATCCGGGACTCGTGACTGGGGAGGGGTAGGGATTGGGGTGAGGGGGTAATTCGAAAGGAACAATAAAAAAATTCTGTTTCGAAAAAATTATGCATAAATATCAAAGTTTAAAACGTTTATAGAATGAGAATGGCTTTGCTGGATATTCGGGACTTGTGATTAGGGAAACGGGGGTAAGGGAAGAGGAGGGGAGGGGAGGGGAGCGGAAAGTGTTGGAAGAGGCAAGAAAAAAAATCCATTTAATACACACACACACACATATATATATATATATGTTAGTGTTTGAAGCTTTTATAGAATAAGAAAAGCAATAGTGGGCATCCGGGACCAGCAGCTAGGCAGGGGGAGGGGAGGAGAGAAGGAATGGTTGAAAAGGGCAAGAAAAAAATTCCGTTTAATATATATATATTAAGGTTCAAAAATTTTACAGAATGAGAAAATTATGTTCACTAGGAGTCGAGGCAAAAGAATTGAGAAAAGCTGAGGACCACTACGAAGCAAACTGTGCTTCTTCAGTTCGCTATAAAAAATTTTAATGATTTGGTGGAATGTTTCTAAAACCATGTGTCAGTCCTTTTGCCTATGATGGGGACGTACTACTCAATATCGTTACCACCTGATGTGAAACATGATGTAACTAGAATGCCAGACATTGGTTAAGAAGAATACCAAAAGTTTGTTCAGGAGTGGATTATCAATGGAACAAAAAATTTCTGGGACCATTTTTCACAAAAAAAATTAAATTGTGTAAAACAATCATAAAAAAAGTGAAAGTATCAACTACAGAAAGCATTATAGAAATAAAGGATGACGAAAAGTTGATTAATCGTCTTCTCATTCTATGCCGCTCCCGTCATGATATAAATTTGAGAGAATGTATCGGGAAATACGAATTATCTGCAGTTCCACGATCCTTATTCGCAAATGATGGAGCGATGCATAAAACCCAGGTTAAAAGTAAGCTAATCCATCATTTAGAAGAACTTTGCACCAAAGAACAAACAACGGACATTCTCAATACTTCTTTAGTGGCTATCAGATATGCAGTCCAAATACATTTCCTTTGACTCTGATGTTGCAATCATAGATGGTATGCCAAAATTATATGTATTGATACCTACAAAAGGCACTAAAACTGTTGCTGATTTGACAGATCAGTTCAGCGAAAAAATTTTAATCAAGTACAATGAATATTCAGAAATACATATCATATTCAATACTTATTTTGAGAATTCTCTAAAAAATACCTCCAGAGAAAGTCGGCAGCATGGTAACCCTTATTATATACAAAGTAGAAGAAAAGATGAGTATGAAAACTGTCACCATGAAAAAACTTTTGTCCCATTATACAAATAAAGATTTGCTTAATGTAATATTATGTCAAAATTTGCTCAAAAAATCTACTAATTTAGAAAAAACTTATTGTTTCATATGGCGAAGTCAAATTAAATAAAACAATGGTAGAAGATATCAGCATTTCACAAGAAAAAGCTGATACAAAGTTAATCCTACACGCAGTACTTGCAACTCAAAGAGGAGCTCAAAAATTAACAATTTTTTCACCAGATACTGACGTTCTTATACTGGCGATCAATAAATATCCAGAGTTACCAAGTGATACAGCATTAGTTGTAACTGGTCCTCAGAAACGCAACATTTCTGTTGGCTTAATATATAAATCTTTAGGTCAGAAAATATCTGTTGGGCTTTATTGGGATTGCATTCTCTTTCTGGATCTGACACCACTGTTTCATTTAGTGGTAAATCAAAAACCAATTTCTGGAAGAGCTTCATAAATGCTAACGACAGAATTTTGAAAGCACTTGCCGCATTAGGTCAAACAGATATCCTTGAGAATGAACATATGAAACATATATTGAATACATATATGAATGAAACATATATTGAACTTGAAGAATACATATGTTCAGTGTACATGCCAAAGTTAAACATTAAAACATTGAGTGAGCTAAGATGGTGGTTATTTACAAAAAAGCAAGCTGAGGGAGCAAATATGATTCATACTCAAGCCGCTCTTTACCCAGCTATAAGAAGAGCTCATTACCAAGCAATAATATGGCAAAAAGCACACATTTTAAAGCCTAATATTCCACCCCCAACTGATTTTGGTTGGATGATAAAAGAAAAAGAATACCTCCCTGTCAGGTGTGACATGCCACAGCGTTAGAATTTCTAAAAAAGAGTCACCGGTCCCAAGGACCAGTAAGCATGAGAATTTACTGGTCCACAGACTTCATCACTGGTCCACTACATAAAATTCTATTAAATAATTTTAACACTTAGAGTGGCCTCCCCCCCCCCCACCCTGGAAAATAAACCAATCTTACTTTGCATTTGTCCAGAATTTTCAGCATAATAAAATGTAAAATTATAATTTGCTAAAAATTAAATAAACAGTACGTAAAGAAAAACTATCAAATTATTAATTAGATATTTTATTTCCCATTACTTATTTCAACTGACTAAGGTTTAATGCACATTTTTTTCACTTTTTCTCCAGATTTTAGCCAGAGTGGTGGAATTGTAGCTAGTGTCAGTGATGCAGCTGGACTTGAAAAATTCTGGGTCCCTTTTCTACAGAAGCGAGTCCCCACTAATAATAAGTCATATTTTTCGACGCAAAAATTGAACTTGTTCATTTCCACAAGAAAAATAAAATGCAATAATTGTTTTAATAATAATAAATAATTAAAACCAATATTAATTTAAGAGAAATTTTCTGTACTTTTTAATGAATAAATGCTCAAGATACAAATTTAATTATAAAATAATGCTTATTTGAGTGTAGAAGATAACAAGTATCACTATTGTCTGCCCCATTTTTAAATAGGACAAGACAGGTTTACTTAAGACATTTTTGCTGAAAAAAGGGATATTTTTGTTGAGTAAATAGTACATACTCAAATGACGCTTAATGAAATTGTGCTTTCAAGAGACGCATTCACTCAGAAAGATTTGGAGAAAAAAAAACCGATTGGGAAGCAGGAAAATCAGTTTTTGGAGCAGCAACAACAATTTTGAAGCAGGAAAATTAGTTTTTCAAACGGAAAAATTCTCTCCCGGCTTTACTTATTTATTTATTTTCGTGCTTTTTTGTCAAAATTTCCATTTTTCGCGTTATTTTGACGAAATCTTTTGTTTTTCGGGATTTCTTGACGAAATATACCGTTTTTCGCGATATTTTTTGACAAAATTTGCCGTTTTATCGCGATTTTTGGACAAAATTTACAGTTTTTTCGCGATCTTTTGAAGAAATCTGTCGTTTTTTCGGGTTTCAAGATGAAATTATCCATTTTTTCGCGAATTTTTTGACGATATTTGCCGGGAATCAGCCGTTATTTAGCGATTTTTTTAACAAAATTTGCCGCTTTTTGCGATTTTTTGACAAATTTTGCCGTTTTATCGCGATTTTCGATCAAAATTTTTCGTTTTTTCACGATTTTTTGAAGAAATCTGTCTTTTTTTCGCAACTTTTTGAAAAATATCTGCCGTTTTTCATGATTTTTTTTTGACAAAATTTGCCATTTTATCGCTATATTGGGCGAAATTTGCCGTTTTTTCGCGATCTTTTGAAGAAATCTGCCTTTTTTTCGAGTTTTGTAATGAAATTAGCCATTTTTTCGAGAATTGTTTGACAAAATTTGCCGGAAATTAGTCGTTTTTTCGCGATTTTTTAATGAAATTACGCGTCTTGTGGGGCGCGTAAGAGCTTTTTTTTGCGTCCTTATTGCCGATTTTTTGTGTAATTTACGCGTTATAGCGCGCCCGCGGCATCGCTGATTAATAAAAAAATCTTATGTGCGATCAGTTGTGGTTCTCTCAGGGCCTGAAAAAAAGCACTGGTCCTGCGGACCACTAAATTTTTCAAATTAGTGGTCCGATTGAATTATCGGTGGTCTCGGACCAGCGGACCACCAAGGATTTCGAACGCTGTGCCATGTGCTCCTCAAGAACTGGTTTCATCGGTGCGTTGTTCGAGTGTCAAATCAAGATGTGTAGCATCCTGTAAATGTTCACAAAATGGAGTACCTTGTACTGAAATGTGTTCATGCTCGGGTGAGACTGATAAATGTGATAATGTTGGACGCCTTGATGAAGTAAATTACGATGACAGTGATACTAATGATCCTACTTTGTTTTGAAGTTAAACTTTTACTTGCAGTTTAAAATTTGAAAGTTTTTACCATTTAAGTATATGATGTATACAGTCACCGCCAAAAAAAATCTTGACACTTGAGATTTTAGACGTTTTGTTGAATATCTAGAAATATACATGAGGAATTATTCTGAAACTTCAGGTGTGTAAACAATATAGCACAGGTCATATATTTTCGTGAAATTTTTTTGCTGAAGTCCCATAGGGGACCGTCAAAAAATTGAAAAAGAATGAATATCTTTTGGATAACCCTGTCAAAACTAATGTAGCAAAAGCATTCAAACTGCAGATTATCATTAAGTGATTTATTGTAATTATGTGTGTTCATTTTTATGCGGATAGCATGCATACTCGTAGAGAAATTAAGGTTTTTATAAAAACAGTCCCAATTTTTTTCAAGATTTTTGCTTATTATTTGCAGAGTTCTTAATATAAAATAAAGTTTTTTCCTGAACTTATGACAAACAATATTATACATAATACCCTGCAACCAGAATTTAAAAAAAATAATAATTGTATGAATAATGAACAGGTTTACTAAATAAATTTTCATTGCGCATGCGTAAAAGTTATGCAAATTTTGATTGCATATTGTGTTAGCTAAAGGTATGGAGCAACTTTTCTAAAAGTCTCAGAATCGCAGCTTAAAAATTCTGAAAATTATCGTCGATAGAATCAGACGAAACTCCGTTATTTCCAAAAAGACGCAAAAAGATAAGGGGTTGTATCCAAATATAGTAGTGCGCGCAATATTATGTACAGAGCCGAGAAAAAAAATCTTGACACTCATAAAAAAAGTGTTATAAAAGTAAACACTTACATTTTAAATAATTTTATTGCCAAAACTAATATTTTGACATATTTCCCTTCGCTTTTATGACACTTTGCAATCTGTTAGGCATAGAAGTTGCTAAATTTCGGAAATAGTTTTTTTCCAAATTGACCCACAAAGTTTCCAATACTTCTTTCAATTCCTTTATGCTGGATGGGTGACACTCCTGTACCTTATTTTTCATATGATTCCAAGCATTTTCTATAGGGTTGAGATCAGGTGAGTTGCCTGGCCAATCAAGCGTAAGTAGTACGCGCAGTCTCGGCTCTGTACATAATATTGCGTGCACTACTATATCTGGATACAACCCCTTATCTTTTTGCGTATTTTTGGAAATATCGGATTTTCATCTGATTCTATCGACGATAATTTTCAGCATTTTTAAGCTGCGATTCTGAGACTTTTACAAAAGTTACTCCATACCTTTAGCTAACACAATATGCAATCAAAATTTGCATAACTTTTACGCATGCGCAATGAAAATTTATTTAGTAAACCTGTCCATTATTCATACAATTATTATTTTTTTTAAATTTTGGTTGCAGGTTATTATGTATAATATTGTTTGTCATATGTTCAGGAAAAAACTTTATTTTATATTAAGAACTCTGCAAATAATAAGCAAAAATCTTGAAAAAAATTGGGACTGTTTTTATAAAAACCTTAATTTCTCTACGAGTATACATGCTATGCGCATAAAAATGAACACACATAATTACAATAAGACACTTAATGATAATCTGCAGTTTGAATGCTTTTGCTACATTAGTTTTGACAGGGTTATCCAAAAGATATTCATTCTTTTTCAATTTTTTGACGGTCCCCTATGGGACTTCGGCAAAAAAATTTCACGAAAATATATGACCTGTGCTATATTGTTTACACACCTGAAGTTTCAGAATAATTCCTCATGTATATTTCTAGATATTCAACAAAACGTCTAAAATCTCAAGTGTCAAGATTTTTTTGGCGGTGACTGTAATATAGAATAACAATACAAAGATAATAAATATTATTCAGCGTTAAAAAATTTGTATCGTTTAGTATTTAGCATCACTCAGTTTCTTTTAAATTACCCTTATTACATATTTTTCCCTTACACATTTCAACCCTCCCCCTTCCCCCCCCCCCCTCCCAAGTCGCGGGTCCCGGATGTCCACAAATGTTTATCCTAATCTATAAATGTTTTAAACAGTAATATTTATACATAATTTTATTTATTTTTTATGAAATGGAATTTTTTCCCTTGCACGTTTCAACCCTACTCCTCCCCCTCCCCAGTCGCGGGTCCCGGATCTCCACAAATGTTTTCCCTAATCTATAAATGTTTTAAATATTAAATTTATACATAATTTTCGTTGTTTTTTATGTAATGGAATTTTTTACCCTTGCGCTTTTCAACCCTCCCCTTCCTCCTTCTCTCCCTCTTCCCTCTCCCTCCACAGTCGCAGGTCCTCGATGTCCACAAATGTTTTTCCTAATCTATAATGATTTAAATATTAATATTTATACATAATTTTATTTATTTATTATGAAATGGAATTTTTTTCCTTTGCACAATTCAACCCTTCTCCTCCCCCTCCCCCTCCCCCTCCCCAGTCGCGGATCCCGGATGTCCACAAATGCTTTTCCTAATCTATAAATGTTTAAAACATTAATATTTATACATAATTTTCTTTATTTTTTATAAAAATGGAATTTTTTTCCCTTGCACTTTTCAACCCTTCCCCTCCCCCTCCCCCTCCCCAGTCGCGGGTCTCGGATGTCCACCATCGCTTTTCTTAGTCTACAAGACATAAGGAACAAAATGAGACCACTCACGATACTTAATCATAAAATTGCACACGGGATGTAATTAGAAAACGGACTAATAGTTAATCTTTAATAATCTGGTCCACAATACAGCTATACAAGTTATTTAGTAAGATTATTTTTTAATTACTATTAAATACTATTAGATTGCTATCACAAAAAATATAGCTTGGTGTGATTAAGGCAATTAGCATTAGAATCGAGGATGAATGATTTACCAGTGCAGTTATATCAGGGAACATATCAGGGAACACATCTAACCCACATAAATGTGTTCCCTGATATAGTGGTTTCATCTTGTGGGGCCTGCCGTAAAGCAAATTTGCGTCCGTAGTCCCATGGCAATGGGTCACTGGTCTCGGCGTCCCTGTGAGCGTCGTCATCCTGGGGCTCGTCATGGTTCAATGGGTGCAAATCCCAGGTGTCCGACTCGCCTCTGAGGTTTCTCAGTGGGCAGGGGAGCTGTCGTACTCGACCGCTTCATCAGACTTGGGAACGTGGTCGGCCTCCGGGCTGGCTACTAGACCGTAGGTGTCGTGAAGGTGGGGTGTGCGGATGGGAACCCGGAGTAGTAGCCGCCTAGCGGTTTACGAATCCCGGACCCAGTTGATGCCCCTCACTGGATGGCGCCGCAAGGGCCTGTCAGGGCCTAGAGACGGGATGGTGGATCTCTATCATTACCAGTGCAGTTAAATGTCTCCAAACATGCCTATTTTTGGGGTGATTCTCTGATGTTAATACTATGAAGCCTATTAGCATGGATTTAAAATAAACTTTAACATGCTATAAGTGGAAAAAGTACATTTAAAGGTATGTAAATGCTTTTTAATAAACTAATTTGAGAATATAAAAAGAGATGTTTTTACAAAAAAAATGATAAAAGAAGATGCTAACAAATGACGCATTAGACCACCTATGGGAACGACGATTAAGGCTAAGTTATTATAAGATATATACACTATATTGCCATTGATTATTGGACACTTGCGATTTTAGACATTTTACTAAATATCTAGAAAAATACATGAGTAATCATTTTGAAACTCTTAGTGTATAAATATAATAGTATACGTTATACATCTCCGTGAAGATTTTTTACCGAAACTCCATAGGGGACCGTCAACAAATTAAAAAAGAATGAATATCTTTTAAATAACCCTGTCAAAACTAATGTAGCAACAGCGCTCAAACTCTAGATTATGATTGAATGCCTTATTGTAATACACTGTGTTCATTTTTATGCAAATAGAATGCATACTCGCAGAGTAATTAAGGTTTTTATAAAAATGGTCCCAAATTTTTCCAAGTTTTTTCCTTATAATTTTCAGAGTTCTTAATATAAAATAATATTTTTTTCAGAAAATATGACAAACAACATTGCACACAGTACCTTGTAATCAGAATTAAAAAATAATAAAAATTGTATACAAAATGAGTTGGTTTACTAAATAATTTTTTACTGCGCATGCGTTAACGATATCAAAATTTCATTTGCATATTGTGTTAGCTAAATGTATAGAGCAACTTTTGTGAAAGTCACAAAATCATAACTTGAAAATTCTGAAAATAATCGTCAAATGAATAAGTTGAAAATCCGTTATTCTCAAAATGAAGCAAAAACAAGAGGGGTTGTATCTATATATTCATTGATAAGTGTCAATATAGAATACACAATACGGGATGTTACGACTACTTTTGGATAAAATCCCTCATTTTTTTGCTTCATTTTGGAAACAACGGATTTTGTCCTTTTTCTATAGACGATTACTTTCAGAATTTTCAAGCTATAATTTTGTGACTTTTACAAAAGTTGCTCTATACATTTAGCTAACATAATATGCAAATGAAATTTTGATATCTTTGACGCATGCGCAGTAAAAAATTATTCAGTAAACCTACACATTTTTCATACAATTTTTATTATTTTTTAATTCTGATTACAGGGTACTGTGTGCAATTTTGTATGTCATATTTTCTGAAAAAAATATTATTTTATATTAAGAACTCTGAAAATTATAAGGGAAAAATTTGGGGCCATTTTTATAAAAACCTTAATTACTCTGCGATTATGCATGTTATTTGCATAAAAATTAACACAATGTATTACAATAAGGCATTCAATCATAATCTAGAGTTTGAGCGCTTTTGCTACATTAGTTTTGACAGGGTTATTCAAAAGATATTCATTTTTTTTAATTTGTTGACGGTCCCCTATGGAGTTTCGGTAAAAAATCTTCACGGAGATGTATGACGTATACTATTATAATTATACACTAAGAGTTTCGAGATGATTCCTCATGTATTTTTCTAGATATTTAGTAAAATGTCTAAAATCGCAAGTGTCCAATAATCAATGGCAATATAGTGTATATGCCCTTAAATGTAATTTATTTCACTTTTAGCTACTTATAATTTTAGTGTAAGGATAATAACTGATCTTTTATGCTTAATTGTATAGCATCTATTTAATTAAGATCTTACATTTATGACCATCAATTTTTTTTTCGAAAACAAAAATCATAAAACGTTTAAATTTCTAAATTAGATAAGAGTTAGATAATATAGATTCAGTTATGTTAATATTTCTATTTTTATATATTTCCTTCTATTATTTATTTCTCTTGAAACCTTCTAAAAAAGAAATATTTATGTAATAAAAAAATAAATAAATTGTGGATTGTAGGATGTTGAATATTATGTAAAATGTGATTGAACTTGCTGAGCTGATGTCGAGATTCCTGATTTGCCGATTTTTACTAGTTAAATAACTGATGGACACTCACAAAAATTGTAAAGAACTTCAATTTAGAGTTAGAAAAGAAGATCCAAAGAGTCGTCTTAAATATAGATTTCTTTTACAATGTTTTTGAACACGCTTTTAACCCATGGAGGGGGAAGGGTTGAGTATGTGATGTGTTGTATTGTTTCTTATATATTTTTTTCAATAGGAATAGAATGGCACTATCTGCAACTCTACATCATCATTAATTATAAAGTTAACATACAGATTTTATGAATACAATATTGAAAATTTTATTTTATTTTTTATCCTAGTTTTGTCGCATTTATTTCATGTTCAAAACATATTCTTTATATCATATCAAATAATCTTAGACAAATGGCGGATATAGGTGGGGAGAGGGGTGCAAGGGGCAATCACCCTCCACCCTTGTACTAATAAAGTATCTGCAAAACATGTATCCTCACAGGAAATGGCTTCGGAGGGAAGCCGAAACTCGAGCCCAACACGAGCCATGGCGGTTTAAATCCACAAGGATCGGGCTGTATGGGGTCTTTCTGGTATATAGCTGCACCGGGTCCTGGTCGCATATTTTTCTTCTGATTCCGGTTCGATCAGACAGTTTATTCTTCCAGGTTGAGCACGATGACTTCTTTCTTCATAGAGATCTACTCTAGACAAAATATCCACGAGAAAGCTGAACCCGGATTAAAATCTAAACGTTTCGTCTGTGTCCAACTCAGCCTGTGTGAAAAGCATTATTGGCCTGACTTCGCCCCCTGCACTTCTTCAAATTCTCCATCTCAACCCCACGTTGGGATAGCGTTGTACTTATTTGTTATTCTTAAAAGTTATAATGATGTTATAGATTTATTTAACCAAATCTTTTGAAATTTATTTCGGTTTAATAAATTACAGAGATGCATTTTTAAACATTCTGCTTTTATTTCTTTGTAAAGCACTAAAATTATGATTTTCTTTTATCATCCATTTTGTGCATTCTAACCTGATTTTCTTTCTGGATATCCATTTCAATTTTAATTGTTGAGGTCACATTTTTTATGTAACGCTTATGTAGCTAATTGTCTAAATTTTTCTTTATTCATGAGTTTCGAACACAATTTGAGTGATCGAACGAATTATGAATAGAAAATAAAATTTCAGCATAAGTAAGTGTGCTTCATGAATAATTTTAATTGTAGGTTCCAAGCTGCGCTTCAGTTTTTTTTAGCTTTTATACAGGGACAGGAGAATAAATTGTTTGTGAGAGTTCCACCTGAGTTTGGGATCTGAAGTTTCAGTACAAGTAATTCTCTAATCAACGTACCAAGGTCAGCTTTATCTTTTCAGCCCTCAACCCACAACTATTAAACATATTGGGTGTCCTAAAAGGGACTAGGAGATTTTAAAATTCAATAACCTGCAAATGGTCACAGCTATCTAAAAGATACTTGCAGGAGAACTATTTAAAATGTCAGGAATATTTTTATTGCGATTGTTGATTTTAGTTTAAAATATTAACTATAAATTGTGCTTCAGGGGTGTCCAGAGAGGGGTTTGGTGTCGCAAGATTCGTCATACAATTTACTTTTTTGTGAGGAATTTGATAAAAAGAACTTTTTTTTTGGGGGGGGGGGATTTTTAAATTCTTAACATTTCTTTTTTTTACTGTTAAAAAAAATCTTGTTTTTTAAATATCAGTTTTAATTTTTTTCAACATTTAATTTCCAGAAATGTTCCTGTATCTTCTTTCTTTAAATTCTAGATAAGGGCAATAAGAATTCATTCCGCTATGCTCAACTCGCTATTTTTTGAATGTGCAGTAGATTATAAGTAGAATATATTTTACATTTGATATTCTGTTTAGGGGGGGGGGGGTCAGTGTTAAAGTATGAAGATTTTTTTTTTTGGGGGGGGGAGGGATGGTCACTACTGTTGTGCTTCAAGCAATAGACAGTAAATTGGGGCCCAAATTTTGTCCTCGCTATTCTCTGAGTATTGGTGTGAAAGAAGAAGGTTAAATATATGCAACGTGCTCCAAAGAACAAAATTACACGGTTAAGTAAGAACCACTCCATATATTTAAACTCTTTCTTTCACATTAATGCTGAGAGAAGAAGAAGGGCAGAAACGTGACCCTGGGTTAACGACTACTGCTTGCAACACCATATAACGCTGCTATAATAAAGTAAATTCAAGAATCTCAGTAAAAAATCACCTGTCATCTTGTATAAAAATCGTGCAAAAAAATTTAAAAAACTGTCACCCTGTGCATGTTATTTAATTTTAAAATATATTTCATTCAAGACCAGTCCATTTTAGGACACATAAATGTTTCTTTAATAAGTTTTGAAACATCCTTTACTAAATTACAACTAATCTTAGATATAAAGAGACAAGAGGTCTTGTGCCAAATTAGTATTTTTTACATAATTCTGATATCTGGCGAGGCATAAAAGCTTCCTATTATCTCAGAGTATATTGAAAAAGAAGTAGTTGAAATTAAAGAAATTGAGAATTTAATCAATTGGGAATGAACTTCTCAATTACTCTGAGGTACTCATTTCATCCATAAACATATTATATGGATGTTTTGCATATTTGCATCCTATGGCTGTATAATTCTAAGGAAAAGATTGTTGTTTGGCAATTTTGTACTTGGTTGCAACATTGCATATGCAAGATATTGAAGTAATTCTATACCGTCCAACTGTTCTGAACATTCTCGATATTATGATACGTTAACAAACTCATTTTTAAAATAATAAAAAAAAGAAGGATTTAGAATCGAGTGGATTTTTACATTTTTTGATAAATGAGTAACAAGTTAATAGGGCTTCATTAACATTTAAAAAAAATTTCGGGCTGTCAGTACAAAACACAAAATATGACAGCATTATCTCTGCTTTATCAAAAAGCAGATATAAATTGTTCGATTACGTTGAGTCTAAATTAGAACATATACCAATTTAAAACTTATGAGAACACAGATGAATTTAAAAATGTGTCAGAAAGCAGTCGGTTTAAAATTAAGATCAACATTTTTTGGGGTATTTAAATGTATCCAAAATTTTTTTATAAACACAAAATTATAATTATATTAGAATTTCCAGTATATTGTAATAAATAAAAAATGGTTTGATAGCTTTTTTTTGTTGTTTTTCTTTCTGTTTTCTTTCCCCTTAAATTTTTCAATCTCACAAAAAATCTAGTTTTTTATTATCATCTAATGTACTAAAACTAAAATGTTGCATGCTGTGAGACTAATTTTTCACTTTCAAGAATTTCTTTAACACATTCGCTGACGATCACGCGCCAACGCGTGATATGGTGCCAACCTTAAGGGGCCACTCACGCGCCAGCGCGTAATGTGGGGTGATGTCTCAATAGCCAGTCACGCGCTGGCGCGGGAAAATCTTTCACTGATTCTTTGTTATAAAAAGTAAATCGGCTTCTGGGAAATAACCACTTCTACAGTGCGGCACTAACCATCATCATATCTTTACGTAAGCGGCAGCGAACGTGTTAAAAATGAAAATTAGAAATTGTAAAGATTTTAAAACAGTATATTTAAAAACAGTTGTGCAAGAATTCATTGTCTTAGTTTTGAAAATGCAGAAAATATTTATTTGGAGGTTTTAAAGAAACTAAAGATGAAATATTCCACTGTATTTTCACGTTATATACTAGTGTTTGTAAGAAATGTTCACTACGAAGGAATCGTCAGAACTGCATAACATTTAATCCAAAGATAACAAATTAAATTTAAAAAGAAAAAAAAGCAATATATCATGTCAAGAATCTGTGTTTGGCTCAGCCACGCATTACAGTAAATGCTTCTATATGACATGGTATCAAAGCAAATTAAAAAAATATATGAAATATCTCACGAACTATTAGACTTAAAAAAGAATTTGGTTTGAACCATTTGATTTAGCATACAGAAATACCTAAAATATGTTACATCAGTTAAAAAATAAATATAAAATCGAATTTTTAAGGACTTTTTTTAATTTTCAGTTTTTTTTATGCCCCTTTATCCTTTAAGGGTGAAATTTTCGAAAACCTTTCTTAGCGGCACTCAATGTCACAAGAAGTATTTTTAACCCAATTTTCACCCCATTGTTTGCCCTGTTTATTGATTAATTCCAAATTACACTTTCTTTTATGTATATAGATTGACACAATGTAGAAATAAAAATGAAAAATCATAAAGCAACCAGAGAAACAGTTTTTAATAGTTTTAGAATGCTTAAACAAAACATCACAGTTTATTGAAGTGATAGACGACATGTGACTAAACAGTTGAGAACATACCTAACATGTTTGAACACAGTCACCTCCATACCTATAGTTGTTGCACAAAAAATTGGCTTTTCAAGGACAAATAAATGTTCCCCTTTCTTTGGATGCGCCTCGGCCGTTATCTTAAGACAGTAACTATGGTAACAGCCACATGACCGCCTGACTGTTCTTTTTTTCCACACCATTTGAGAGATTCAGTTGATTGAATATCGCCTTAACTCATATTCTTGCCTGGATAATTTTTTTGCGGAAATGCTGGGGAGAAAACGGGAAGAGGGACTAGCGTCCTCTATAAGGAAAGGGCATGTTAACAAACAAACGCTTCCTTCAACCAATCTACCAGATACATTTTTGCTTTAGCGATCATTGCAGGAATCATCATGGCGACGTTGACCAATCATACAACAAAGCTTGTAATCGCAGACAAATCAGACCAACACTAGACCAATCAGATCGCTTTGACTTCTTGGGTATTTTAGGAGTCTTAAAGACAGGCAGAAAATTACTGTGGATTCACAGTAATTTTGTCCACAGTGAGGTCAGCTGCCCTTTCCTTATTACGATGACAACTAGGGGAAAATGAAAAGAAGTCATTTGTCCATGAAAAGCCGATTTTTCCTGCCACCACTGAGGAAAGGTAATCAAAATCTTTTGTAAAACCCTGTATAGAATTCATATATTTGCACATATTCAACAAAGTATGCTAAAGTTGGTTTTTGCTATAAAATTAATGAAACAGTGGAAAATTCTCTTTTGGGATTACCTTTTTCTAAATAAAATGTTTTACAGAAATTCTTTTGCACAGTAAAGGTGTACATTAGTTATAGATTAATACATATGATATCTTCTAAACATTAATTCGGAAATAAAATGTATGTAATTCCTAAAAACAAATTTCGACAAAGAATCATTCAAAGGTGGCAATGTATCCAGTTCTTCGCCTAATTTTGCCTATATTTTTATTTATATTCCATGAAGATCTTTTTGTTTATTAAATATATTCAGCTAAAGCAGCGGTTTCCAACATACGCTACGTGATGGGTTTGCTGAGGGTACGTGCAAATAATACTGATAATGGCGGAAATTACAAAAATAACAAAATTGTAATTTAGCAAATTACAACGACTATTTGGAAAAAAATATTTCAAAAGACTCAAATTTTAAAGACTTTTAAATAAATTCTATATTTAAATTAATAATAATAATAAACATCTTTTTTAGGATGATTATAACGAGTCATATATTAAACATTAATATTCCTAGACCAATGATAAAAAAACAGTAGATTAAAGACAGACAACTTTAACTGTTTAAAATATGCATTTTTATTGGATGGAGTTAATCAGGGTGACTTCTGAACGTCTCATATTACGTACGACATGGATTAAACATTAATATTCCTAGATCCGTCACAAATAAATTTTAAATGAAATTTCAGTTTTACAATTTTCGGAACTGCGTATTTTAAAACTTCCAAATATCACGCAGTTTAAATTTTTACACCGTTGCATAGAGAAAAAAAATGCACTTTTTAATGAAATTTGTTTGAAATCTCTATCACAATTTCTTTTTAAATTATTATTTATTAAAAGTTTTTATTACACTTTTTGTCATCGTGGCACCTGAAGAATTCCATTTTTGGACATTAAACTTGGACCAATCAGAAAACCAATAAAATAAAAAAACAGAAGTATTCCATTTTTGGACATTAAACTTGGATCAATCAGGAAACGAATAAAATTGAATAAGTTGCGAAATTCAACCAATAAAAAGATTCAGACATACTTTAGATTTCCCAATTCTCTACCGAGAACACCTATTTTTTCCAAATGGTTAATAAAAAGTCACGAAAACGTTGACAATATCAACGTCATTTTTATTGATTTAATATGCGGGGTGTTTATAAAGTCCCCAAACCATTTTGATGTTTAGTAACTCATAAAATAATAAAGATAGATTAAAATTAATAACATAACTGGTTAGATAAACTGAAAAATTTTCATGACCCTTGTCAATAAACTTCCACGTGTGCCCCCTTCGTTGCACGGAGAATAATATCAAGTCGATAGTCTTTGGATGCCGACATGCTTGCTGCTACCTGGCGTAAAATTGACTATCGACTTGATATTCTCCGTGCGATGAAGGGGGCACACGTGGAAGTTCATTGACAAGGGTCATGAAACTTTTTGAGTCTATCTAGCCATTTATGTTATTAAATATAATCTATCTTTATTATTTTATGAGTTATTAAACATCAAAATGGGTCTGGATTTTTATAAACACCCTGTATGGTTGTGACAAGACGATAACCCATGAAAAAAAAAGATGTTTACATTTTATATTCAATGGAGAGAATTGGGATGGAGGCGTGTTTTTGCGAAATGGGGATGCTCTGAAATAAAGAGCCTTAGAAAAGGGAACATGAAAGAAAAGAGGTTGGGTAGTGCTGAGCTAGAGCATGCATAACTCAGTTAAAAACTAACTTCGCGATGAATGTTTTTTTACAGGATTCTTAATATTTTATCATTGATTTTTTCAAAACAGTATTTTTTGCGTAATTGAATTGTTAAATCGCGCTGATTAAATAAAGCAAACTTATCAATAAAAAAAGAACCGGTGAAGTAACAAAGGATTTTGCGCACCATATATGACACGTATAGATCAATTTCAATCACTTGACTATGTGCCTACCAATTTTTCACTAACCAACCAAAAACATCGATTTTTGTACTAATATGAACACTTAGTATATCAAAGCAGAGACAAAACAAAAACAATCGAAGGACAAAGAAATTTTGTTAAGTTGATTGCTAACATGTGACGCCAGTTGAAACGGATCTATGCATGACACTTGTCACTAAGTGCTTAAGCTTATTCACATCTATTCACCGTAATGCTTACAAATTATTTTGTGTAACCAATAGAATTTATAAACATTCTGTACTGTGCACAAATTTAGCTTTACTTAAAAACACACACTGCAATTTATGACCAAAATAAAACTTTCAAAAAATATAATTCTTTGTGTCTCCAATGATATGAACTGTTGGCGATTCACGCACTCCATTACGCCATATGATCGAGAAAACTTGCAATTTCTCGCTTCAGGCAAATTCATTGGAAGCACATTGAACTACATGCATTTTTAATTCATTCCGAGTGATTATTATTACTTTTTTTAAAAACAGTTTCAGATTTCATGAGACATTTGTGATTTTTGTTTTATGACGAAGTAAAATTATACAACTTTGAAAATCTAAAGCTTAAACGAATTTACAATAAAGAATGATCCCAACATTCCAAGGGTACTTCAGCATTAATTAAAGGAACAATTTTCCTGTACCGACAGTAGCAATTAGCACTTCTATAGCCCCTTTTAAGCCCAATAAATGCTATACACATCCTATTGTCCAGCAAATGTCTTGCAGTACATTTCAGTAATGTATGTAAGTTATGTTTGATTACATTTGTGATCATATTTGAAGTTTTTCATTCATAAATCATTATGGAACCGAACTATTTTTGTGTGTCCCAATAAATATGACATAGTTAAATGTTTTTCATAATAAAATAACAAAAGTAGAGTAACAAAGTAATATAATAAAGAATCAGTATTAATTATTTAACTAACAAAATGTAAGCACAAAATGTACGCTTACCACAATTCAAAGATAAAAATAATAATAGATCTTCTCTGAGAACTAGGCTTTTATGTGTGTAAAAAATATTTAGATTAAAGAAATGTAAAAATTTGAAAGTAAATAATTGTTAAGAAAGTTTAAGTAACTTATTATCATATTACTGTAATGTGAATAAGATTCAATGAAGAATTTTTTTAAACCAATGATTAGGTAGCTTTAACATAACCTTTTATTGATTATAAATCAGAATTTTATTCGAAAAACTAGATTTTGAAAATTTTCCTAAAGCTAATATTTTTTTTATAGATTGAGGAAACTAAAATAAATAAATAAACAATTATGACAATATTTAATGTCTTCTATGAGCATATCACATTTGATGATACGGATCAATGATTTTGGCAAGGTCAAAGGTTGGCTATGCAGCATTTCAATTTATATACAAGTAAGAAAAAATCAAATGTTAAACATTGGTTATGAAGCACTTTCCAACACTTCATGAATCTTTAACAGAACTTCGTTATTTTGTGAAATAAGGACATATAGCCAAATATGTATTCCAATACTTTTGAACAGCCTTGTACTTGATCTGTCAATTGCTATACGTACTATATAATGGGAACATTTAGTTTAGTAAGAAAATGCCTAGTAGCTAGAAATTTCTTTTTCAGCAATTTATTATAATAGATGGAAACATACTTGAATACTTTTGTTCAGTCCTGTAGTTTACCTTGTACCTTTAATACACGTCAGCATTAAGCTAAAATCTATTTTAAACTAAAAAACTTTTCAAACAACTGAAATCACATTCTCATAAATTATCATTCACAGGAGTCCATGTACCAAATTCTTTGCGTGGCCCTGTATATCATATTATTTATATTCTGCAAACATTTCTTAGTAAACTGAATGCAGTTCATGCATAACTTATACATGCATAACTTATTTAAGAACCACCTTTAAGTAATTTACGCTCATATTCAGAAACGTTGGCGAACTCCTTTGGGTAGCCCTGTATTCTACTGTAGCATTTATATACATAATATAATGAGCATAGATTTAACGAAACTTAAACACGCATATCATAATTAAAATGCATTTCATCTATCCATCATCCAAATCGGATACATATACAGTACTTCGGAAAGCATATACTATTTTAAATATTTTGTGTGTCCCTGTAAATGTTATGTACTTCATATTATGCAAGACAGTATCGTATAATTCGTAAAATTTATATTAAGCCTCAATGACATGCATCAATTGTATTATACATGTAACAGTTTAATATATTGAAAACATGTCGCACACCATTCTCCCCTTTACCATTATGTAATGGAACTCTTTTGTATGGCACTGTAAATGAATAATAGCTATATTTTCACCGCATACTTTATAGAATGCATATTTTAGTGCACCTCGTAGATGCCTATAAAATTTTAATACGTTTGACGGGGTGTAACATCTTTAAAATTCCTTTGAAACGATTTTTCCTTATAGGCCGTAGTCTGATGGATAACTTTCGACTGTCCCTGTAAATAAACTAATGATGGTAGAAACTTCATTTTCAATAGGTTCATGCTAGGTTAAACCTCAATAACATCCAAAAATTTCATGGTAGTCCAAGTATATTTACGAGAGTTAGATCGCGGACAGACGGCCATTTGACCAGACGAACAAACAAACCGAAAGTATAAGCACTTCTGAACTTGCTAAAAAGTGTTTAGTGCCAAGGACAGTTAGGATGAGAATTTACTTCTCTGCTACATAAAATTCTATTACCATATATACTCGTGCATAAATCAGACACCCTGCCCTCCTAAATAATCAAGCAAAATTTAAAAAAAAATCGCGAATAAATCGAACCACATTTCTAATTATTTATCTAAAAATGATTAGTGGCGTAGGAACTTTGTACAAATAGAGGGAGCTGGGGCCAGTGGTGTAGTCTTAAAAAAAACAGAGAGTTTACTCTTTAAGCGGAATATATACTCTCAAGATACAAGGTGTATCCTATAAGGTATATACTATAGCTTTCATATGAAACAGAGGGTATATGATGTTCTCTAAACATTCCACAAGGTGTAAGGCGTATTCCCCCGTATACCCTCTAATAAACCCCTTTTTAGGCATATGGACGTTATACTATTAAATTAACACAATCAAACTGATTGGTATATTTATCAAACGAATTGAATATTTCCAACAGAGCGAAAAATTGCCCAGGCTGGGAATCGAACCCAAATCCTTCGCTTACAAGGCCAATGCTTTACCTGTTAAGCTAACTGGGCAATAGCCGGCTGAGATTTTTCACTCAGATAACCTTATTGGTCATAATACCTGGTCTGTCATTTAGATAGCTCGGCAGAATAAACCGCAGGTAATGGAATACAAAATAATGATGGGTATGCAGATATACTATTATTTTAACACAATCAAACTGATTGGTATATTTATCGTACGAATTGAATATTTCCAACAGAACGAAAAAACCCAGGCTGGGAATCGAACCCAGCTCTCTGTTGGGCAATTTTTCGCTCTGTTGGAAATATTCAATTTATATGGACGTTATTCTTCATTATGGTTCGAGGCTATAAAAACCTCCATTTTGTCCTGTGACGTATTTAGACTTATCATACCAGAGGGTACTGAGATTTAGTAAAAGCTTCAAAGAGCGAATCACAAGAAACTGTAAAAATTCTTCTTTAAACAAGTATTTATCAAACAGGTAACATATATCATAACAAGTAACACTTTATACAATCAAACAGGGACGTAGCTACAGGGTGTGTATGTGTGTGTGTGGGGGGGGGGGGTGCGACACCACCCCACCACCACCACATTCGGTATATTCTTTTCATTCGGTAAATTCACTTTCGTCGAAAAACTATATCTTTCCCACTGTATTTTTTCCTTCTAACAAATTTTTAAAATCTAAAAAAATTATTACAAAACATAAAACAATATCAAAATATATTTAAAATATTTTCAGAATACTCATACTCCACATTCGCAAAACTCTTTACATTCGTTAATTTCACTTTCGTTCAAAAATTGCATTATTTCGTGAAGTATTTTCCCCTTATAAGAATTGCCCCACAAGTGGCCGAGAGGTTCAGCCCCGGAACTGGTAGACGGCAAAGGCTGGGTTCAAATCCAACCGCGACCGTCGGCCTAATCGTTCAGAGTTTCCCATGGTTTTCTTCGAACCTTGGATTTCCTTACGTAAATCGGACTAGGCTCACTTAGAAAGGCTCCCACGAAGAGTACCCCATCCATCAGGGCCTACATCCCACTTGCTGATAATGGGCCGTTGTAAATACAAAACAAAACCTTTGTAAGAATTTTTAAAAATGTATTAAAAAAATTAATACAAACCCTAAAACAATGTTAAAACATACTTAAAACTATTAAATAGTCTTAGAATTCTCATACATCACATTCGGAATGCTCATTACAATTTGTTTTTTCACCTTTTTTTAAAAAAATTGCATCATTTTGCGCTGTATTTTTCCCTTTTAGGAATATTTTTAAAAGAATTAAAAATTTATTACAAAAAAAAATATCAAAACATTTTTACAACTATTAAATATTTTCGGAATACTCGTACCCAACATTCGGTTTGCTCATCACATTCGGTAATTTTACTTTGTTCAAAAATTGCTTCATTTGGTGCTTTATTTTTCCTTTTTTAAAAATTAAAAGTATATTTTAAAGATATACTAGATGGAACCCGTCAAAACTTGACGGCACCGAAGAAAGAAAAAGGTATTTTCCAGCTATTAAAGAATTTTTTAACGACTAATCTTCAGCAAAAATTTCAATAAATAAAAGAAAAACCTGCATTTTACATCCAGGCAAATGACCCGCAATTGGCCGAGTTATATTCAAACATGCTGTCATAGAATTAGAATCCCTCTCATTTGATAATTTTTCATTTCCAAATACAACACCAATAAATTGTACATGACATGAATAAATCATAAATTACTGTCATTACTCATTTCATACAAAACATACATACTTCACTTACTTCGCAGCAAAATAAGACTGAATTTATAGTTGCCATTTAGCAACAACTATAACAATGATCCTCTCCGTGGTTAATTTGTTGTTACATTACCCACCCCATTCAACAAATAAACATTTGCATTTTCAACTACTTTTCTATTACCTTTTCATAAATCAAAAATACATGTAAATTTCACATATTAAAAAAATTAATATTTATTCTGGCTAGGTGAAACCCGTCAAAACTTGACAGCAACAATATGAAAGAGTCAAAGAAAAAAAGTATTTTGCCACTATTAGCAACAACTATAACAATGATCCTCTCCGTGGTTAATTTGTTGTTACATTACCCACCCCATTCAACAAATAAACATTTGCATTTTCAACTACTTTTCTATTACCTTTTCATAAATCAAAAATACATGTAAATTTCACATATTAAAAAAATTAATATTTATTCTGGCTAGGTGAAACCCGTCAAAACTTGACAGCAACAATATGAAAGAGTCAAAGAAAAAAAGTATTTTGCCACTATAAAAAATTTTCAAAGATTTTTTTTTAAAGATTAATATTTATTAAAAATTTCAATATGCTTTTCCATTTACCAACGTAACACCAACATGACATGATCCCAGGCGCAGAATTGGTGCAACGCTGCGACACACGTCACAGACACTTGAAAATGTTTGAAGATTATTTTTCAACCTATTAAGTTTTAAAAAAATGCTAGAAATCATTTGCTATGTACCAAAGTTTGTCTAGGTACCATAAAAAACACAAATTCTGGCAAATAATCACAAAAATTAGAAAATTTCATCAAAATACTCCCTCCCCCCAAAAAAATAAAAACATTGCCCGAAAATTTTATAAATAGATGTGGGAAAATAAAACAGCAAATTTCGTCAACAGATTGCAAAAAACAACAAATTTCTTCAAAAGATCTCTAAAAAATTTGTCAAAAAACTGCAAAAAAAATTGTCTAGATATCCCAAATAAAACAAATTTTGCAAAAGTATTGCACAAAAATCAAAATTTTGCCATAATTTTGTCTAAATTTTGTCTAAAAAAATGGCAATTTTCATGAAATTTTTTTTTAAAAAAGGCAAATTTGTAAACATATTATGAAAAAAAATTCAAAATATTGTGAGAAAACAACAAATTTCGACAAATGATTGTGAGTAAACAACAATTTTCGTCAAAGGATTGAAAAAAAAGCAAAATTTATCAAATAATCACAAAAAAGACAAATTTTGCAAAAAGATCTTCAATAAACGGCAATTTACATCGAAAAATCATGACAACACGACAACTTTCATCGAAAGAACTCGAGAAAAATGATAAACTTTACCGAAAGTCCTCAAGATGACAAATTTCGTCCAGCTACCATAAAAGACGTGAATTTCGGCCAAAGATCTCAAAAAGCACATAAAATTTATCCAGGTAATCGCAAAAAAAGGTAAATTTATCTAAAAATAGTGGAAAAAACGACAAATTTCTAAAAAAATAACAAAGAACAACAATTTCGCAAACAAAAATCACGAAAAAAGGATAAATTCGATAAAACAGTAAATTACATCGAAAGATTGTGAGAAAAAAATGACAAATTTCACCGAAAATCCCTAAGAAAACAAATAATTTTGTCCTGGTACCATAAAAGATGTGAATTTCGTCAAAAGATCTTGAAAATGCTTTAAATTTGTCTAGGTACTTCAAAAAACGCAAATATTGGTAAAAACAGATTGTGAGAAAACAACACATTTTGTCAAAAGATGGAAAAAAAGAGGCACATTTCATCAAAAAATCATAAAACAGGTAATTTTTGCAAAGAAAAAAAAAGCGAAAATATGATAAATTTCTGAAAATAACAAAAAAACCCGACAAATTTTTAAAAAAAGCATAAATTCGATAAAACAGCAAATTACATCGAAAGATAGCGAGAAAAAATGACAAATTTCATCGAAAATCCCTGAGAAAACAAATAATTTTGTCCTGGTACCATAAAAGATGTGAATTTCGTCAAAAGATCTTGAAAATACTTTAAATTTGTCTAGGTACTTCAAAAAACGCAAATATTGGTAAACAGATTGTGAGAAAACAACACAGAGAGACTGCATTTTTGCTATCACTGTTTAATGCAATGCTGTGATAATTATATTTTTTTTCTTTACTTATCTTATAATGATCGAAATACATTGGTTTTTTTCACTTTACGTAAGTTATTTTATTTCCAAGTGTTTATTTACGTTCTTGGCCGATAAAGCATTTTCTATCTTGTAAATCTTTTTTTGGTCTAAAAAAATGGCAATTTTCATGAAAAAATTTCGAAAAAAGGCAAATTTTGACAAAAAAATCCCTAAAAAATGGCAAATTTGTAAACATATGAAAAAAAATTCAAAATATTGTGAGAAATCAACTAATTTCGACAAATGATTGTGAGTAAACAACAATTTTCGTCAAAGGATTGAAAAAAAGCAAATTTTATCAAATAATCACAAAAAAGATAAATTTTGCAAAAAGATCTTCAATAAACGGCAAATTACATCGAAAAATCATGACAACACGACAACTGTCATCGAAAGAACTCGAGAAAAACGATAAACTTTGCCGAAAGACCTCAAGGTGACGAATTTCATCCAGTTATCATAAAAGAAGTGACTTTCGCCCAAAGATCTCAAAAAGCACATAAAATTTATCCAGGTAATCGCAAAAAATGGTAAATTTAGCTAAAAATAGTGGAAAAAAACGACAATTTTTTTAAAAAAATAACAAAGAACAACAATTTCGCAAACAAAAATCACGAAAAAAGGATAAATTCGATAAAACAGCAAATTACATCGAAAGATAGTGAGAAAAAATGACAAATTTCACCGAAAATCCCCGAGAAAACAAATAATTTTATCCTGGTACCATAAAAGATGTGAATTTCATCAAAAGATCTTGAAAATACTTTAAATTTGTCTAGGTACTTCAAAAAACGCAAATATTGGTAAACAGATTGCGAGAAAATAACACATTTTGTCAAAAGATGAAAAGAGGCACATTTCATCAAAAAATTGCAAAACAGGTAATTTTTGCAAAGAAAAAAAAAGTGAAAATATGATAAATTTCTGAAAATAACAAAAAAACCGACAAATTTAACAAAAAAAGCATAAATTCGATAAAACGGCAAATTACATCAAAAGATAGCGAGAAAAAAAACGACAAATTTCACCGAAAATCCCTGAGAAAACAAATAAATTTGTCCTGGTACCATAAAAGATGTGAATTTCGTCAAAAGATCTTGAAAATACTTTAAATTTGTCTAGGTACTTCAAAAAACGCAAATATTGGTAAACAGATTGTGAGAAAACAACACAGAGAGACTGCATTTTTGCTATCACTGTTTAATGCAATGCTGTGATAATTATATTTTTTTTCTTTACTTATCTTATAATGATCGAAATACATTGGTTTTTTCACTTTACGTAAGTTATTTTATTTCCAAGTGTTTATTTACGTTCTTGGCCGATAAAGCATTTTCTATATTGTAATTTTCAAATCGTCTAGGTACCACAAAAAATGCAAATTTTGCCAAATAAACATAAAAAAACCCAGCAAGCTCTTCTGATAATTTTATTTTTCTTTGTTGATTATAATGATCTTCATATTTCTAAAAAAAAACATTGTTGAGAGATCAAGATCAAGCGATTAAAAAAAAAAATAGCAAATTTCATCAAAATATTCCCTCCTCCTTCTCCCAAAAAAAACTCAGCAAATTTTGTCACGGGAACACTTTTTAAAAAAAGTGTACTAAAAAAAAGTGAAACATTAAATAAATATTAATGATTTACAAAGCTGTTTATAACTGGGATTATTTTCATTTCATATGCAATTTTCTATTATTCGGCGAGACTATGAGATGTAATGTAAATACTTCCTAAATGTTATGAATTTGCTCAAAAATGAAATTATAAGTGGGAAAAAAATCACCGTTTTTTTGACATGAGTATAATAAGAAACTGAAGCAAAAAATAAATAGTGATTTGCGAATCTGTTTACATCCATGAAGTCAAAATATCCGTCGAAAATCGCACCATCAAAACACAAAACAAAAAACAATGTGATTCCCAGCCTTTTTTTTTATACATATTTAGTATAAATTTGAAAATTACAATACAGAAAATGATTTATCGGCCAAGAACGTAAATAAACACTTTAATCATTAACTATTGAGTGTTTCAATTTCATATGAAACATCTCTACAATTAAGCCTAAGATTGCCGGCAATAACATTGCAAAAAAAGAATACAGATGGAAATAATTAACTTACGTAAAGTGAAAAAAACAATGTATTCCAATCATTATAAGATGAGTAAAGTTAAAAAATTAATTATTATAGCATTGCATTAAACAGTGTCAGCGTCCTTATCCCATATTTACAAACGCGCTTTGCAAATGCTCTTACAGACAGTAACTACACTCTCCTCCGATTAACCAATAAGAGGAGACTCACAGATACCGGCGCAAGTATCGATGCGTAGAGTCGCATTTAAACCGTGCTTACTTATTCGGGCTTTTCTTTTAATATATAAGATATTACGAAACATAAAACAATGTAAAAAGTGATGAACAGAAATCGTCAATATTTAAAACTATTAAATATTTTCGGAATATTCTCACTCCAAATTCAGAATACACATTACATTCGGTAATTTCACTTTCGTTCAAAAATTGCATCATTTCGCCTGTATTCTTTCCGTCAAATAATTTTTGAAAATATACTAAAAAAACATTAAACAATGTCAAAAAAATTAAAACTAATAAATATTTTCAAAATATTCATACCCCACATTCGGAATAGTCATTACATTCGGTAATTTATTTCATTCGAAAAATGCATCATTTCCTGTTGTATTTTTCCCTTCTAAGAATTTTTAGAAATATATTTAAAAATGTATAACAAAACATAAAACAAACTCAAAACATATGGAAAACTACTAAATATTTCCTTAATTATTAACGTTCTTTTATTTACATTGTTATTATTGTTCATTCTGAGTTAATTACCCTTTTCGTCAATCTCTTTTAAAAATGCAACAAGATAGAGACAAATCTTTGACTTGCTTTCAGAGCCGTAACGATCACCCCCAAGTCTCCGTAATCTTCTTTCCGATCTTTTAACTACAGTTTGTAAAATTTAACAAAAAGCACATGTTTGTAAATTAGGGAAGCACAACCTATGACCCGCGGGTCAAAAGAGGCCTGCGATGGGTAAACGTGCGGGCCGCGAATTTCGGCAATTTATAACTAGATAAAATTGCAATTTTCAGAATAGGTCGCGAGAAAAATTCGTAAATTTTGTCAATTTGTGATATGAAAAATGAAAATTTCGTCAGTCACTTAAGAATCACAAATTTCGTTGATCAGTAGAGATGGGAAATATAGTTATTTTTGGTTAACAGGTTACATCGTTCCACACATTCACAGGTAACAGGTTTCAAAAACCTGTTATTTTTGTAACGTAATAACTAATCAATGCTGTCAACAGACATTTTTATTAGAGGGACTTTAATTAAGATATCTTGAATAATTTTGATATATAAGTGTAGACTCTGTTTTAGTTCAGATAAACATATTCTTTTAAAATAAATTTGATGTTAAAAATTTATTTTTTGCAATACAAAAACTTAGTTAGCTGTGCTGCCTTGCATTTCACGCATTATTATCGTTTTCTTGCACTAAAAATGCATTTTTCCTCGTTGAAATTTCATAAGTATCATAACTCCCTAAGTTTTACCCGTAGAAGTTTTATGGTGTTTTACCTGTTAAAACGCATAGAAACTTTTTCTAAATAAAAGTTATAAACTTATTTAACACTGTATAAAATATGTAATTTCTTAACAATTTAAAAAATAATTATTTTAATGTAAATTGATATGTATATGATGCAGAAGAAAGTTTAAAACATTTTTGCAAATGGTACAATGTCTCTAAAACTGGCGGTTTAGAAATTAACTTTTTATAAACAATCAGAAATATCTTCCATAAAAAATAACACCGGTTTAACAATACAATTTGAAAAAAATGATCTTTATTCATTGGTACCTTGAGTTGAAGTTCGAATTTTGACATCCCCGAATTAATATCTGTCAACACATATTCAAAGCTTCCACAAGAACACGAAACATTACTTATACATTTTTAATCAAATGTCATTCATCCAACAAATTTCGTATGTGCATTAACCCCCCCCCCCCAAAAAAAAAAAGTTGTGACAGGCCAAAAAATGACGTTGGTTGTATAAAATTGGCGCCCTATAAATTTCCGCGTCCGGGCCGACCGCCCCCTTGCCCCTCCCCCTTTTCGCATGGCGCTGCCCTCACCAGGCTATTTTTCTTCTTTTTTTTCAGTAAAATAAAATTACGAAAATAATGTTTTAGAGTTCTTATTTTCTAATGACGCAATAATGACAAAATAATAATAATAATAATAACCAGTAATAAACACTTTATTAAAAAAAATCATAGCGCCAGAATACCCCCCTTCCCCAAATCATATGAATACAAAGTAATATCCCTTTTAAATATTCAAAGTCAAAGATTGCCCCCGTTTTACTCATCTAACTACACCAACCAAAGATTTTCTACCGTGCGATAAAACAGCTTTCTATCAATTAAATCCGTATATCTTTTAATTCCATTTTTCAAACGCATATTCCTTCCCATTAAAATTATGACCAAAGATGGCCGACATTAACTCCTTGCTTTTTAATAATCTGCAAGCGTCACTCACTAAATACATACGCTTGAATAAAAACACATTTCCTTCCCGTTTCATTTTCAGTATTCTATCTACTTGTTCGATAAATGCAGTTTTTATTATTCCACTCATTTTTTTCAATAAATATAGTTTTCGATATTCTAAAAACATATTTATTGCTTTAATCTTTGTAACTGTGAGCGTTATAAAAATATTCAAACGATAAAATAATTTTTGGGAAAAAACAAAAGCCAAGTGTTTTCAAATATCCATAGAATAATGAACAACCAATGAGAGATTTTACCACGTGAAATTTTGAAATAGCAAACGGACAATTATTCATGTGATTGGCTCACTTGATTAGACCAAAAGGATTTTTAATGTCTTAGAGTCGTAGAAGGACAGTGTTGCGTCAAAAAGTAAGTCTGGCAGTTTTTCTTTGTGCGTAGGCATTTTTTTTCTCTCTCTGTGTTTCAAAAGCGTTTTAATGCTGTTGGGGATTTTATTTTTTGCAGTAATAGAAATTCTTTGTCTTAGAATTCAAATAGATTTATAAGCTAGGAAATAGATTTTACATAACTAAACTTTTATTAATGTATAAATATTCATTCCTAAAATAATTTTTAGCCTTGCTATTTGCTTCTTCTTTTAAAATGCTTATCACACGAGGCGTTCCAAAATTAACAGGAACTTTTTGGTAATCTGTTACTGAATAATAATTTTTTGGTTGATATTAAGAATATTTATCCTGTTATGTTAAATAATGCCCATCTTTATTGATCAGGCACAGAAAAATCGCGGCTTTTGTTGATCAAGTTCGAAAATGTATCGAATTTTACCGAAAGGGGGGATAGCAAATTTTTGCCGTTCGGGCACAAAAAAATCGCAGATTTTTTCGATCAGGCTCGGAAAAATCACGAATTTTATCCGTCGGTCACGAAAAATCTCAGATTTCGTATATTGGACCAAAAAAAAAAATTCTATATTTTTTGATGATGCGTGCAAAAATTGCAAGTTTGTTCATAAGTTACGGGAAAGTAACTGTTTACCGCACGAATAAAACGCGGATTTCGTTGAACGGGCACAGAAAAATCGCCAATTTCGTTGATCAGATACGAAAAAAATCACCAATTTTGTCGATTTGCAAGGAAAAAAATCGCTAATTTCGTTGATTGAGAAAGAAGAAACCGCAGATATTGTCGATGTTTTGCAGAAAATTGAAAATTTCTCTGAAAGGCTGGAGAACAATCGTGAGTTTTATCAGTTTGCCCCGACAAAAAATCACGGATTTCATCAATTTACGGCTGCTGAAAAAAATTCCGATTTCGTCAGTCAATTAAGAATCGCAAACTTCATTGTTCGTACGCGGAAAAATGCGTCTTTCATCGATCAAGGACGAAAATAAGCACTAATTTCCGTCCTTAGAATTGAGTGATTTGGCACTCAATTCCATTGGGCTATTACTCCAATTTGCCCAATGGAATTGGTCAAATTGGATTTGATTGGGCAGAGAAAAATTGCGAATATAATCCATAGCCTTCATAATACGGCACGAATTTAGTCGATCAGGAACGAAAAAATTGCAAATTTTGTTGATCGGGTTCGAAAAAGTATCGAATTTTACCGATGAGACGCCGGAAAAAAAGCAAATTTTGCCATTCGGGTACGAAAAAATCGCAAATTTTGTCGATCAGGCTCGGAAAAATCACAAATTTTGTCGTTCGGAGGTGAAAACTCTCAGATTTCGTCGAGCGGGCAAGAATAAAAATTTAAATTTTGTGATGATGTGTGAAAAAATTGCAAATTTTGTTAATAGGTTTCAGAAAAGTCGCCTGTTTCGTCTGCTTACCACTCGTAAAAAACGCGAATTTCGTTGACCGGGTGCGGGAAATTCGAAATTAAAGTCTGTCGGATGTGGAAAAATCGCTAATTTTGTCTATCGACCTTCGAAAACTCTCGAATTTTGTCTATAGTTCTCCGAAAAATTGCGACTGAGCACGAAAAAAAATTGCAAACTTTTTCGATCGGAGACGAAAAAATCGCGAATTTTATTGAGAGAGCGCGGAAAAATCTCCAGTTTCGTCGATCAGGCTTGGAAAAATCGTGAATTTTGTCTATCGGGAACGGAAAACCGCGAATATGGGCGATTGGCTTCCTAAAAACCGCGAATTTAGTCGATCGGGAACGGAAAAATCGCGAATTTTGTCGATCGGCTTCGTAAAAACCGCGATTGGGTATGAAAAATTCGCGAATTTTATTGATTTGCAACGAAAAAATCGCTAATTACGTAGTTAGGTCATGGAAAAAATGCAGATTTTGTGAATGATAGGCGGAAAAATTGGAAATTTCTTTGAGCGGCTGCCGAACAATCATGAGTTTCGTCAGTTGATCGCAAGAAAAAATCACGGATTTCATCAATTTACGGCGGAAAAAGATGCAGGTTTCGTCAGTCAGTTAAGAATCGCGAATTTCACTGTTCGTGTGTGGAAAAATGCGTTTCTCATCAATAACGAAAAAAGCACTAATTTCGTCGATTAAGCACAGAAAAATCACGAATATGGTCGATCATATTCATAAAAAGCGCTAATTTAGTCGATCGGGAACCAAAAAATCGCGAATATGGTCAATTAGCTTTGTAAAAAGCGTGAATTCGGGCGATCGGGTATGAAAAACTTGCGAATTTTGTTGACTCGGAACGAAAGATCGCTAATTTTGTTGCCAGGGCACGGAAAAACCGTAGATTTTATCGATGAAGCGTGGAAAAATTGAAAATATCTTTGAGCGATTGGTGAACTATTGTAAGTTTCGTCAGTTTATAAAACTTTTGATATATCCTTAAAAATAAAATTGGAAAATTTGACTGGTAAGTGAGCCTAGAGGAGTACCCCGCCCCTCTTTCCTCTGAGACTAAATTTTTATCTCATTGTAGGCCACAGATCACCTCCTAAAAATAGCATTAGCTTTATGTTATTGATGTGGCCTTCGATCACCTTGGCATATTTGTCAATGGCGGATCTAAGGAGGGGGGGGGCGGCCCGGGTCGAGCCGCGCCAATTCATGAATATGCCAATGGCGAGGGGCGATTGCCCACCCTAGGGTCGGTCTGGGTCAGGTCTTCTGACTTTTAGAGCCGGACCGTATCCTGATATTTATTTTTCCGCCGATTTGTGTCGGGCCAGACTTCTTTTTTTTTGCAGTGTTGAATTCAGACATTTTACTCTGGGAGGGGCTTCAGTGGCTCCGTGGGGGGGAATTGTAATTTTTGCCGAATTAGTACGCAGAATTTCAAATTTTCCGGGGGGAACATTTCATAGCTGCGAGGGGAATGATCCCCTCGGGCCACCCCATGAATTCAACATTGTTTTTCTTCCAGGTTGAGTCTGGCTTGGAGTCATATTTCTTAAATGTCTGTATTAGAGAAGAGACAGTGCTCGGATTCGGACTCATTTTTTTTAAACGTATAAATTTTATTTATCAATGAATAGAAAATATTAAAAGAATTCCCCCCTCCCCTTAAACATTACTTATTCCTTTTCAAATCACTATATTGACATTTCTATTAGAATGAAGGGGAAGCAGAAATTGTGTTTTTTTCTATTTTAGCGTTAGAAAAATATTTTAAAAATTAATTATTAGTCATTTCTAGAAACCTATTTTTGCCATTTCCGACGATGTTCTCGCGCGAACGAAAAGATGGGAATAGTGAATTTGTATTTAGTTTGATTTTTATTTGTAGCAGAAGTTATTTTGCAATAGGGTTGTTTATTATTATTATTTAGACATTTAATGCGAAGAGAATATTTTCTTCCAAGTTTAGTTTGCGGTTGGCGAATAATTTTGATTTTTTTTTTTTTTTTTTTTTTTTTTTTTTTTTTTTTTTTTTTTGTATACAGTGTACATAAGGTTGTAATCGCTTTTCATATGGAACTAATCTTAGTGATTGTCACTTTTTTGTGAATTCTCCTGATGCTGAAGTTGTACTCGGCAATTTACGAAGTAACTTTTGGTCGTAAGTAAATTTAATTTCTATATTATTCAGATAGAAAGCAACTGAGCAGTGTTTCCTCTATTCTTATAAAAGCATCGGAATTTAAAATTTTTAATATAATGTTATTGTCTGGGTCACGCCTATCCCAAAGGATTGTTATGAGGTATGAAATGGTTATAGTTAAAATGTTTTTATAGAAAACTGATAAATGTTGTTCGATTCGACAAATAATTGACAACAATTTCTACAAGTTCCATGCATTTATTCATGAAACGCACTTCATTAACATGTGTAGTATATTTTCTTATTGAATGAGACAAAATATGAGAATTTTTTTTATACATAAAGTACATTTTTATTTTATATCAAACTTTTCTTTTGATAATATTAAATTTAAATTTTCGTTTAAAAGTAACATTTCTATGTAAAATGTAGTATAAAAATGAAATATTTTTTTTAACATTAAAAAAATGATTATGCATTTTTTTCCTTTACTTTATACTTTCGTTATCGGGCTCGGGCTCTGATGAAGCAAAATGTTTCGGGCTCGGATGGGCTCGGATTTGAAACCGTCGATATCGGTTGGGACCTAATTCTGAAAAAAGAGCTCGAACTCATGTTTTGTCTGCACTGATCAAAATTTCCAAGTCGGGATTCGGCCCTGAGTAAAAGCTAAACGTTTGTTCCGTGACCGATCCTCCTGTATGATAAGCATTATTGGCCCGAGCGCTATTCGCGCAATTCTTCACTCCGAACCCAATTTAAGCTGGCATCTTATTTATTTATTATTTGTAAAAAAATATATTTATGTTGTACATTTGTTTAGCAAAATCTTAAGAAATACATTTTTAAAAATTTACTTTTGTTCTTATTGTAGAGCTTTACTATTATGATTTATATTTTAAGTGGAAGTTAACCCAACCCGCATGAAAAAAGAAGTCAACCGGACCCAAACACAACCCACAGAAAAAAGTATAAATTAACCCAACCAGCAGCAAAAACAGAAGTCAACCCGACCAGCAGCAAAATATAGTAGTCAACCGGTCTGAAACCCAACAAGTAGCAAAAAAGTAGAAGTTAACCAGACCCGCTGCAAAAAGTAGAAGTCAAACGGACCCAAATGCGGGCCACAGAAAGAGTATTAATTACCGCACGGTGTGAAAGGGGGAGGGCGAAGGGGAGTGGTCGCCTCGGAATTTAAAGGATGTCAAATTTATACTACCAACGTCATTTTTGGCATGGCACAAGAAAAGTCGTTTGGGGGGAGGGGAGCAAACTGAAATTTTGTCCAGGCGCAGTTTTCTCTTCGCACGTCCCTGATTAGTTAACACGACCAGAAGGAAAAAATAAAAATCAACTGGACCCAAACCCGACCCGCTTGAAAAAAAGTCGACCGGACCCAAACCCGACCCGCAGAGAATATAGAAGTTAATCGGACCCAAACCCGACCCGATGTGAAAATATTAGTCCCGACCTGCGCATGAGATTCGAGTCTCCCAATTTTTAAAATCGCCCCCCCCTTGAAGACTCTCCAGATCCGGCATTGATATTTGTTAAGTGTCCTTCTCTCGAAAAGGTTCTGCACCCCTACCGTAAATGCAATTATTTTTCACAGTGCTCAATCTAAAATAAAATAAAGCTTAAATATACAAGAATAGAAAATTAAAAAGTTAAAACACAATCATTTGGTGATTTTCAATTAACATTCGGTAAATTCGATCTCCACCCCCCCCCCAAAAAAAAAAAAATGCTCTAGCTACGCCACTGCAATCAAACCTGCTAAGATAGAATAAAATGCAACTGGGAAGTTTAAGGTATAAGCAGATTTCCAGCTTAACAAATATAATTCCATGGTTTTACATTTTTTTAAATGGAATACTGAAAATTTCTCAAATGTATCTCAATAAATAGTAAATAAAACCAAAGTAAACAGCAAATTTAAAATTATTTAAGAACATTTTCAGTCTACGAGCCCCCCCCCCCTCCCGTTTACACACACACATACACCTCCGTCAACAAATTCCAGGACACATTTTGGAATACTTAAGTATTGAATAGCGTTTTTAAGGCAACTCCTATGCTGGAATTTCTAAAAATTCTTAGCAGATCTGCGCCGATCATGATCTCTAGATCCCAAAATTACCACTAATAAAAAGATTTATCTATCTATCTACACTGTAAAAAAAGGGTCGATCTACTAAAAAAAATTTTAGTGATCCTTGTAATTAAAAACATTTTTTTGTAATTTTACTCGGTTACAAGGAATCTGTAAGAATTACTAGAAAAAAGCTAGCAACGAATAGACTTAATAGTTTTACATTTTTAATAGCTATTACTAAAACTCACTTGGCGTGGCCGTGATAGCCTAGTGGCTATAGCGCCGAACTCCAGGCTGAAAGTATCCGGGTTCGATCCTGGACGCCGCCAGATATGCACCGAGTGTATGCAATGTAAGTACTCGTTAAATAAAGGTATGTCGTAGCAGTTACCATGGGTAATGATCTCTGGACTTTCCCTCCTCTTTAGAAAGATGTCCAAATAGAGCAATGTTTGGTGCTGCCATCTATTGCGGCTTTGCCGATAATCTTCCGCTTCAGAAGTCTGTCTTTTTACCCACTGGATGCAGTTCGAAAGAAGCTCCTGCCTTTCGGGCACACGTAATGGTTACTAAAAATAATTTTGGAGCTATTACTAAAATTTGCTTGGTGGCTCAAACTAAAAAGTTTTAAGTTAGTTATACAAAAAATTCTTTTGCTCAGTTTACAAAAGAAATGGTTGTTTCACTTGCAAAAAAAGTTTGTAATGGTTACTAAAAAATTCTGTGGAATACAAATTTACTAAAAAATTTTTAGTAACCTCTTGAATTTTTTTTTTACAGTGTATATCACTTTTTTAATGAACTCGATAAATTCTATAATTCTGCTCAAATATTTTCCAAACTAATACATACAATCAAGGGGCATAAAATCTCGGTTAAGTTCGTTAATGGACAACATCGAACCAAGGGGGTACAACTAGGGAAAGGTTTTGTGAAAAAAGAAAAAAACCATAACTTCTTAGTTATAATAGATATCAAATCAATTTAAAGTTTATATTACTTTTAAAAAATGGGTCAAAAGTTAATGTATGACATATTTTTGATAAAATAAAAACTGGACTCAAAGGGCGAAAAAATAGGATTTTTGAGAGAGAAAAATTCGTAACTTCGTTGAATTTTAAAATATCAAATCCAATTAAATTTACTATACATTTTCTTAATATTATCTAAAACTTTTGTGTTTACAAGTTCTTGATAGAAACGATTATTATTGCACAAAAAATTAAAAACAAATACAAAAGGAGGAGTGGAAGAAGAAAAAAATCCATAAATTCGTCAATTCTTAAGATATCAAATCCAATTAAATTTACTATACATCTTTTCAATAATATCTGCAACTTTTATATTGACAAATTTTTGATAGGACCAATTTCTATGGAAAATAAATTAAATAAAAATAAAAGTTGAAGGAAAAATCTTAAATCCAAATTACTTATATTCTGACTCATTTTTAAATTCATTTTACTCAAATTAATGCTGTCAAATTGGACATTTTGATCGGAATTTCCAGAAGCGATCGCGAATGAAGAATTGAGAATGTATTCAAATAGCAAATTGTTTACTTTCTGACTCATTTTTAAATTCATTTTTGCTCTCAAACGCATTCAATTGACAGTTTCGGTTGTTTAAGAACTATACAATAAGCCGTACTGGTTGATTTTTTCATAAAGTCAGAATATATTTTAAAAAATGCTGCCAAAGTGGGCATTTGAGTCTTATTTCGGCTAAGATGATTCTGATAAAAACCAGTTCTTACAGAAAAAGGAGATTAACAACTCTTCAAAAGCGGCCAAATAAAGTTGCTAAACTGGGTTTATTTGTAATGATATTTTATTTTTTATTGTTGAAAGGAGCACTTAATTTTGAAATCTACCTCCGACTATAGGCTAAGCCGACAGCGATGTTTATTTTCTCATAAATGGGATACGTTTGGAATCCCCGATGATGACTTTTCCGAGGCATGCCAATCAATTAACTGACAAATTTAGTAGGATTTCCTAAATTCTTTTTTTATGATAAACTGTGGTTGGAAGAAAGCTTTTTGTATATCTGAGATTCAGGATCACACAATTAGATTTATGATTAAATTTTTAATGTAACGGAAGTTTATTTCTAATCAAAACGTTACACAACCATATAACCATCTTTTTTGTCAATATTTTGTAATACTATGGAAATAATATAACCATAAGTGTGATACAACAGACTAAGTAACAACTTTATAACGTATTAAGATTTACATACTAAGGTATCCTGGGGTAATAATGCTACGTTAAGGTTCCACGAATTTTCACGGCTTAATTTTAGATTGTATTTTTCAAACAAATATAGGATTTGATACAGAAACTCATTGTCTAACTAGAGAAAAAAAATAATTTATCAGATTCAGATATGCATTCATCAAACGTAATGGCGTGATTTCTTGAGCAATGTTTTTTGGCGTTGTTACCCACCTATGCGAGTAATAACGCCATTCAAACAAATCTATAAAATAAGATGGAATAATCCTATGTATATTGCCCATTTCTAAAAATACAAACTCTACTACCCTAGAAATTGACAAACTGTTGAAAAAAAATTTCTAAGCGATAGAAAATGATTAATGTTTTGTGAAAGTGGAAGAAAAAGAAAAGGGGGGGGGGGAGGCAAAAGAATATCAGACCTTGAGCATCTTTTTGCCTAAAAGCACAGTTTAAATAAAATTATTAGAAACATTGAATGGTTTTAACTGCGTTTATGAAAATCAGTATTTATGTTCACATATATGCATTCTGTGCGGTAGAAAATATTCAATATTTTGCGAAAGTGAAAGAAAAAAGAGACTGGGAGAGCATCTACAGTATATAATACACTGAGCTTCTGTTTACTTAAAAATTCCCGCCTAAATATAATTATAAAAAACATTGCACGGTTTTAAACTTACTTGTAATCATAATGTAATAGTTTTATCGTGTGAAAATTTATAATAATTAGAATTATGTGTTGTTATAAATATTTTTGTTAACACTGTTATAGAAGTTTTTAAAAAACATTTTAACCAGTAAACCCCCACACTAATGTGGATTAGCTCAAACTTAAAGTTAAACTGTCGGCGTTACATTAAAAATTCTTTAATAAATTTATATTTCTAATTAAGTAAATAAGATTTCCCTATTATCAATGTCCCTTTGAGATCCCTTATTAAAATTTACACATGATTCACGTGGTTATATTTCATTATCTCTATATTAGCAACAAAATTAACCTTTAACTGCTGTTAGCGCTCTCCCTAAACGCTTTTTTTTTGGGGGGGGGTCAAATTTCAGATTTTAACTTGTAGCTTTCAATTTAATTATAGGTACAACTAAATTTCTCTTCCGTTTGAAGTCCCCGTATTATTGTTAGAAATATTTAAATAGACTAAACTTAATTCTGTACAAAAAGTTTAGTGCATAAATAGTATTCTATGAGTTTTAATCACTGATCACCTTTTAACCTTTAACTATTGTTACTGGTCTCACAATTTTTTATAGTTTAACTTATAATTTTCAGTTTACCTGGAAACACTATCGAAATTTTGTTTCATTTGGAACTTTAGTACTATTACCAGACACTTTTAAATAGATGTATATTAACCCTTTCACCGTCCAAGGGTTTTCATGTATTTTTATAAGAATGCTTATAAATTGCAAGATATTTATATTAATTAATCTCAGTTTGATGCTATAATATCTTTAATATCATTTCTTTCTATGTATGATTCAAAATAACATTCCGTTCAAAATATTTTTGTCTGAAGCCATTTAAATAAGATTTCTAGAAACGGAAAAAGCCGGGACAAACGGTTAAAGGGTTAATTATAATCGTTTTGTACAAAACGTTTAGTACAAAATACCATTCTATGTGTTAATCGTGCCTATTCTTCATTTTTGATCTCACGGTCTCACAGACCCCTTCACTTTAGTTACATTACAATTTTTATCAAATCGGTTAAAGGCTTAATTTTGAAAAAATTTTGAAAAAGAGAACGCTGAGAAAGCGGACAGTTAAAATTTAGAATTCAATTGAACAATCAAGTGGGAATTTACAGAGGTGTGCAAATTATTAGAATAATTGTGATTTTTTTTTTTTAGTTTTTCTTGATTAATATTGTATACACTTGCAATTTTTCATGAAATGTAGTTTGTTTTGTTGATCTAGTAAATTTTTAGCTCTTTTAGAATAGTTTTGGGGATATGATTTTGTTAAATGTTTCATTTTTTTACAAAGAAAATTATTTGATCCAAATAATAAAATTGTTTGCATTGCATAAAGAATTTGTTTGATTAACAAACGAATTTAAAATAAAATTTTAAAATGATCTGCTTGCTGTGCTAGTATTTTCTTACTTCTCTTGAGTTAGCATCAGTATTATCTTATTCTCAAAACAAATATTTTTGCTGTTTTGATTAGTTTATACTAAATGGTAACTTTTTCCATTTATTTTCCATGAATAGAGAAAGTGATATTTCTCCTAAAAAACTAGCTGTGGTAGTGTCTCATCCAAGAAAATAAGTATACACAGCACGAAATCACAAAAAAAATCAAAAATTTCGCAAGCATCTATGTGTAGAATAAAAAGTCTTTTGACTCCAAATGTGAATACGAAAATTCTAGAGTAGGAAAATGTGGAAATAAAAATATACTGACGACAAGAACTGAAAAGAAATTATTTCAATTTACTAAAACTAACAATAGAACAACTACCGCAAAATCCCGTTAAGGCCCCTGTCCTCACTCGAGGAAACGCTCGCGAGCTAATGCTATTCCTATGGGGAAGCATTTTTCTAATAACTCTTTCGCATTTTGACATTTTTGAATATTTTTTTTTGCATTGGATAGCTGAGGTACATGCCGACAGCGCACCTTTTTTACTTTTTCGATTTTCGTTGCAGATATTTTTTTAAAAAGCACTTTCAGTTTCGAAACCGGTTTTGAAAGTGAAACTAACTTTGTAAAAAATATCTGCAACCAAAATCGAAAAAGTAAAAAAGGTGCGCTTTCGGCATGCACCTCAACTATCCAATGCAAAAAAAATTATTCAAAAATGTCAAAATGCGAAAGAGTTATTAGAAAAATGCTTCCCCATAGGAATAGCATTAGCTCGCTAGCGTTTCCTCGAGCGAGGACAGGGGCCTTAATCCGCCCTTCCCGATCAAACGCCCCCTCCCCACTTTATAAAAGATTTAAAATTTTTTAAAAATCCCGAGGAAGCGCCCTCCCTCTCAAAAAAAATCGCTGAAAACGGATCGCTTGAAACGGTTGAATCATGATGAAATGAATGAATCATGAGTCCGATTAAATGTGCATTCTTTCGACATTTTTTAATTGATTTCATGCTTTTTTGGCTTTTTTTTTTTACAAATTTCTCCTTTTTTCGACAGAATTTGCGTTTTTTTTTAAATGCAATTTTTTTCAAGTATGGCTTCAAATATCAAAATTCACGATTCATTCAAAGATTTAAAATTAATTCATTTTATCATGATTCATTCCTGCAAATTTTGTGAAATGATCGCGTAAAAATCCCGTGTAAGCGCCCCCCTCTAAATATTTTATGATTTTTCTTCCCGTATGGGGGGGGGGGCGGATTAACGGTATTTTACGGTAATCTAGAGCTAAAAATCTCTTTGCAAGTGTATGGAGTAAATTTATATGATTCTTCTATCCGTAGAAAACTTGTCTCAGCTAGACTCAGTGTTCATCGTCCTCGAAAAAAGTCAAAAATTATATCTGCTATGGTAAAGAAGAGACTTGCTTAGGCAAAAGTTATACAAAAACAACTTGAAAATTACTAAAGTAAAGTGAGAAATATTAATTTTCCACTAATTAATCAGTTGAACTTAAGTTGCTACTTACATTTCTTGAAATCATGTTTTTTTTGTGTACTGACTAAAGATAAAGAGCTATTTATAAATTTGATTAAATTTTCTTTATAAGAATATTTCTCTACAAATTACATACTTTAAGGAATATGTTATCTATTAGGTATGTTTTTCTGATGAATCAATGTTTATGATATCAGAAGAAAACGGTCAATATGTCAAGAGAAGGACCATTAATGAATTTCCCCGAAACTGCATTACACAAATGGCTAAATATCCTACTAAAGTAATGGCTTAGAGCGTGATATTTTCTCATGGTACTGGATATTTATGCATTGTAGAAGGCATGATGAACTAGTATCAGTATAAAAAAGTGCTTGAAAAATACTAATTCCACAATGGAACGGCTGGTTTCCAAATGGAGATTGCATATTCATACCAAATGGAGCTCCGTGCCATAAAATTTCCTTTTTTATTTTAAATGAATTAAATCATACTTTCGTATTATTTTCGGAATAAGGAACATCCAGCGTAGACATTGTTTTTTTTCATTATATATGTAAAAATAACTTACTAATTTCTGTTTAAAAACTCCTCATATTTTTTCCTTCTTTCACACTTGTACTTCAGGTATGTCTTTGCTTCTAGATGTGACAGAAAACATTAAAGAGAAATCCTTATCAAAACCAGCATTTTTTTTTCAGAATCTTTACAAGATCAAATAAGGAATCTTATTCATTGCACCACATTTCTAATTTTTGTGTATAAAAAAGGGAAAAAGACTGTTAATCATAAAAATTTTGAAGTTGTTTATTGTTAGTCCCCATCTAATATTTATCAAAAGATATTTTCATATAAAACATTTAAATTCAATTATTAGCAATCGAAATAAAATATACAAAATATGTATCACCTAATTATTATATTTAATTTGATGTTTTAATTATATTGCAGATGCAGTTATTTGAGAAGTCCAGTCTTACCATACCATAAAGACATTTCAAAACACAAAATGCGTTTGAAGATTATGGACTCCCTTTTCCGGCATTTTCTATATACTGGCATAATAAACTGGTTCTGTGAAGATTTTCTGAAACTTCGGGATTAGTTTGAAACAGTGGAACTGTGTTTATTTTCTTCCGCAAGCTGTCAGAATGGATTAGATTAGGATTATTAGACAAAAACTTTTTATCGCTATCAAGTGCTTGGAATAAATTTATTATTAAGAAAATATCAGCTTTGTTACGATGGTGAAATTTTAATATAATGTTTAGAATTTTTCTACCTTCCTGAAAGATTATATTTTTAATGCAACAATGAAAGAATCAATAATTTTCAAAAAGATATACAGTTGTTTCTAATTTATTTATATTGCCAATGCTCTATATGCAAGCGTATTTCCTTTTGAATTTCATCTGAATACCTTTTTGCAAGAAGCTCTCAATTGAAAATGTGGCGATTTCCATAAAATTGACTGCATTTCTGGAGGAAAGAGAAGCAGTTAAAGTATAAATAGATAGAACTAACTCATTCTTGTTCATTCAGGATTTCAGGATTTATTCATAGAAAACCACCTACGTCTACAATTTTTTTTTCATTTCAGTGTAAGAAGAAAGAAAATTATTTATAATGGTCAAAAATCTCTTTTATCTGTGTGATGTAAGTAAAATGTCCTTCAGAAACCTAATTTAACTTTTCAGCTTAGTCTTTCTTTTATGAACTTCATTCGCAAGTATTCTAGAAAAGCATTTGAAAAGGAATCTAGTTTAAAATTAAACCATCGTATTGGAAGAAAGGAAAAACCATTCCATTTGTGAGATAGAGAATAAAAGACTTACTAACAAATCCAATTTAAACAGACATATTCATTTTCATAGACAGAAAAAGTCTTTCGCTTGTGAAGTGCATAAAAAACTATTTTTTGTGATGTCTAATTTAGAGAAGTGTCGTGTTCACACTAAAGAAAAATTATTCATGTGTGAACTATGCAACAAACTGTTTTCTCAGAAATCTAATTTGGATGTTCACATGCGAATACATACTAAAGAGAGACCTTTCTCTTGTGAAGTGTGCAGTAAAGAGTTCTCTGTTAAATCTAATTTAAATAGGCACTTACGATTCCATAATAAAGATAAACCTTTCTCTTGTGAATTATGCAAAACAACGTTTTCTCAAAAAGCTCATTTAAATGTACATCTTCGAATCCATACTGAAGAGAAACCTTTTTCTTGTGAAGTATGCAATGAAAAGTTTTCCAATAAATCAAATTTAAATGCACATATGCGAATCCATACTAAAGAGAAGCCTTTCTCTTGTGTGGTATGAAAGAAAAAGTTCTCTCAAAAATCTAATTTAAATACGCACTTTCGAGTACATTCTAAAGAGAAACCTTTCTCTTGTGAAGTATGCAAGAAAAAGGTTTTCGCATAAATCTTCTTTAGATAAGCACTTACGGACACATACTAAAGAGAAACCATTCTCCTGTGAAGTATGCAACAAAGGGTTTTCTCAAAAAGTTAGTTTAAATACGCACTTGCGAATGCATACTAAAGAGAAACCTTTCTCTTGTGAGATTTGCAAGAAAATGTTTTCTCAAAAAGTTAACTTAAATACGCACTTGCGATTCCATACTAAAGAGAAACCTTACTCTTGTGAGGTATGCGGTAAAGAGTTTTATGTGAAATCTGATTTAAACATGCACATTCGAATCCATACCAAAGAGAAACCTTTCTCTTGTGAAGTATGCAAAAAAGCGTTTTATCGAAAAGATTGTTTAAGTAAGCACTTGGGGATTCATACTAAAGAGAAACCTTACTCTTGTAAAATATGCAACAAAAAGTTTTCTGTGAAATTTGGTTTAAATGCGCACTTGCGGACACATACTAAAGAGAAACCTTACTCTTGTGAAGTATGCAAGAAAAAGTTCTCTCAAAAATCTAATTTAAATACGCACATGCGAGTACATACTAAAGAAAAGCCTGTGAGATATGTAACAAAGCCTTTTCTCGAAAAGCTCATTTGAATACGCATCTGCTGTGTCATACTAAAGAGAAATTTTTTTTAAGTGAGTTGTACAATGAATGATTTATCACTTGAATGTCCATGTGTGAGTTCAGACAAAAAACAAACTATTTTCTTGTGGATTGTTCAAGAAAGCGTTTTTTGCGAAATTTGTTTTGAATGTTCACCTGCGAATTAATACTAAAAGAACAATTTCTCTTTTAAGGTACAAACGAAAAGTTTTTTCGAAATCCCACTGGACGGATTTATACTAAAGACAAACATTTCCTTTGTGAGGTGTGCATCAAGGGCTCTTCTCAAAAACGTTAGTTGAATTCCGATCTACAATTTCATACTGAAGAAAAAGTTTTTTTTATCTGATATGCGCAATTGTTTTCTCAATAATATCATTTAAATACCCACTTGCAAACACTTTGTAAAAGAGAAATTTTTCTCTTCTGAGGTGAGACGCGATTGATATTCTCACAAATCCCATTTGAATATTTACCTAAGTTTTCGCAAAAAATAGGAACCTCGTTGTGAAGAAATGTTCAAGAAGAGGTTTTCTGAAAAATTAAATTGGATGACCAACTGTTAATTCACATTGGAAAAACTCTCTGTGAACTGCGCAACAGGATTTTTCCGAAAAATTCAAACCAAGTCTACCTGTGGTTTCACACTACACAGAAGCCTCATTTAACAAAAAGGGTACTACTTGGTTATCCCGTCGATCAAAAAACAATCGCCAAATTATAAGATTAATAGCCAATAATGGATGATTTCTGAATGCCACATTCAATGACATTAAACACAATACACATATTTAAAATGTCATCAAGTGATTCTTAATTTCACCTTTAATTTGTATTTTTATTCATGCTTTTATTAATTTGTTTTTCTCTTATTTAAAATAATAATTATGTCAACATGTATAACTTGGCTATTTGGCGATTTTTATAATTTTGCGAAAATGGTCGACGGGAAAAAAAGTAATACCACAAAAAAGTAATTTGATGGATCTCCTTTAAATATGCATCATCATATCGATTCAAAAGTCTAGGACTTAACAGACTTGGCATGCAGTTCTTTTTAGTTTTTTTGCTTTATTGTGTTCGAAGTTATCTTCAGTCAAATTTCATTTTTAATGTAAATAGTGATATAAAAAAAATTCCATGTGAAATGAAAGATTCTCACTATGAATTTAAGAAGATATTTTCTTTCTGTATTACAATTGTAAATACTTTGTTCATGCTATAGCCACTGGTGTTTAATAAAGTATTTTGCTGTTGTTTACTTTAAAATTTTGTCGTTATTTACTTTAAATTGATCAAAACAAAACATTTTGTTTATAAAATATTGTACTATGCAAATTGGTAAATGTGTTTTTTTTTAAGATTTTGATTTTGATGTTCCGATCAGAACATAAGTGATACCCAGGGTCTAAAATAAGCTAACAGAGTTTTTCCGTGAAATTCTTTTGTGAATGCGTCGAAATTTTCAAAGATAATTGTTACCCAAATGAACCATAAAAAGGTGCGAATACACGAGGCGTAGCAGAAAGGTAAATGTTAAATGAATATCAAAATTTTATGTGCATATGTATGATATGAATAACAACTATGTAAACGGACAAACGACCTTTATTAAACAAAAAATATAACTCTTAAAAATGATTAGATAATTTAGCGTTCTCTATGCAGTTACCTATAGACGATTTAGTAAATGAGGGATTACAGGATCCTTATGCATATACAGTCGGCTCTCATTAATTCGAAATCGGATAAATCGAATTTTCATTTAATTCGATGTAAACATGAAGTCCAGAAATTTTCAAAAGCAGAATAACGTTGGAAAATTTCCTTTATTTGAACTAATTGTCTGTTGATATCGTTTAATTTAAACTAACAAGAATTCCGATTTTTTTATTTTTACTTACTTTCTCACGTACAAAAATGAAAGAAAGGAAGTTATTTCCTGTCTTTTATTTTTGTCAGAATTGTTCTGAACTTGCATACATCAATTCCATAAATTTGATGTCTGCTTTCTTTGTGCCCGTCAGTCCATCCAATGACACCTCCATCCTTTCTCCCGTTGTACTTGTTGCCAATCTCTAAATTAGTTTATGTATTTATATATTTTAAATTAATATTAGGGGTCGTCCATAAATGATGTCACGCTTGAAGGCGTGTTCATGATATTGTGACGGTTTGTGAAAAGGGGGTGGTAGGGGGGGGGAAAGAAGAAATGTGACATCACACATTTTGGTTAAAATAAAATAAAAAAAATAAATGGTGAAGTATGAAGTTATTTTTAAATTAAAATGTTTTTGTTCATAAAGATAGGATTTAATGCCGAATATGTCAAATTCTATTTGAAATTCCAAAATACTACATTTTTCAATTGCTCATTCATATTAATATTGTATTACGATTGCATATCAACTATGTTTTTTGTTGTAAACCTTAACCTTTTTTCATACAAAAAAGAGCACACGAATGATTTCTGTTATTCAGCTCACAAATGTCATTAAAACACATTGTTAGAATTAAAAATAAAATTTGAAATATGATCTCAAACGTAGTGCTTTTTTTCTGAACTAAAAGTATATGTGTACGTAATATAATATGACATGTCGTCACTTAAATATAATAAGGTTCTATCTGCTTTTTTTTAAATGACTTATCGATATGGAATGTTTCTTTTTGTATCTATAAAAACATTTTTGCATCAAAGTGATGTTATATAACTTGAATATGACATTACAGTTATATTATGACATTATTTTAATCCTAAAATGCCTTCATGGATACAAATAAACTATTTCCATATCGATAAGTCAAATTTTTCTAAAACACAGATAGAACCTTCTTATTCTCAAGTGACGATGTGATAACAGGGTGGGGGGGGAGTCAAAAAATTTGAAAAAAAATGCGCGACATCGTTTATGGACAGCTTCTTATGTCATACTTTTAATATAATAGCCGAAAAAGATTTTTAAAATATTGTAACATTAATTCTATAGAAATATTACCATTTTAAACAAGTTTTCCTCTCATACTTTTACATAATTCGAACTCTGGAAAATTGAACATTTCTTGTGGTCCCGACGAGTTCGAATTAACGAAAGAAGACTGTATTTCCAACTGAGAAAAACACATCATACCCCTAACACATTATAAAACAATGTTTAATTCTCAATGATATGGACACTGGAATACAGAGATATACAAAATAGGTTAATAATAAAAAGGGTTGTTTAAAGTTTATAAAAAAAATCTACAGAAAACATTACCCTTTTGAAACAAAGGAAACTCCGTATTAATTTAACAAGTCAAAGATTAAAAGCTATAAAAATGGTACAATTTATTTCCTCAACTTAAGCTAATGCCCTAAATTTATACTGATGCTTAGTCTTTAATCTAACATTTAATTTTCATATTTTAGTGTCAGCTTTTAATCGACAAAAATACTTGAAATATCTCTTACATTTTAATTGTTATTATTATGCAAACTGCTTAATTTGATTTAATAAAAAAATACATACTGACAGACATTAATTTCAAAAGATAATTTAAATTAACTTTAATAATATAAGTTCGCTTTTTTTTAATATTTAGCGATTATCATTATCATTAGTTTTAACGAATTCAGTATTTAAATGATGTTTAGTGAATTAAAGAAGTTAAGTTAATTTCAAAAGAGATCAGTGAAATATTAATAAAGTATAGCTTTCAACCTAAACGAAAAACTTCTAGCACACATCTCTGAAAAACTTACAATGGATGTACAACTTACATACTGCCGAAGATAAGATATATTGAATATCTTTAAAATAAAAAACTTTTTTCGATAAACTAACTTGTCGACCACGAATGGCATATTATCAACCACCGCTTTTATTATCTAGTTTAGTCTAATTAGAGTTCAAAGTGGGAAATTCTGGTGTACTGTCAAATTTCTATAATCCGCACACCCATTATCCGCAATTTTCTATAATTCACGTTACTTTACGAATGTAAACAATGAAATAAACAGTTAAGAAAATTTACAAATTAGTGATCCAAAAACGATTGTTTTAAACAAATAATAAAAAAAAACATAAAAATACTTTTTTTAAAAATATAACTCTTATCTTATTAACAGTAAAAAACAATCTGTATTGCAGAACCTATGTAATTATTTTTATTTAAATGCACATAAAATTTTAAATAAAATAATTTAAAAAGACATTTTTTTAGATAGCAGATTAAATAAATAATAAGATTTTGTGTATTTTTTTATATTATACTGATTACAGAATTAAAATGCTGTCTAGGAATAATAAACTGGTATATGATCCATTACACTCCATAATCTGCAATATTCCATAATCCGCACAACCTTAGGCCCCAACTTGTGCGGATTATAGAATTTTGACTGTAATTGTTTCTAATGTTTTACTTTATGTTGTTGGTGACCCTATATTAAAACACAGACGAGAAAATTACCTTCATATTCTAATCTTTATTTATTTTATTTATTTTTTTTTACGAAATATGGCTTCCGTGGGAGTGTTGAAAAATCGGCGAAAATCAGTAAGTTTGCCCAAAAAAGGTATTCTTTTACAACCCTTAAGTTCATAACACTAAATGTAAAAATTTCACAGAAAACATTTGCTAATGTACTCACTTCTTATTGGATTTTATATTATTATGATACAGGTAAGGAATTTGATATCGAAAATCCGGCATTCAAAGATCCGCCAGTTTAAAAAATCTGACATCAAAGTCATCTCTCATTCCACTGTGCTTCACTTCCAACTTACGAGAGAAGTAAACAGCAATTACTTATGAATTAAAAACTATTATTAGCGGACAATGAAATAGCTAATGCTATGCGAATATATATTCTCGATTATACTGGTAGGAGCTCTGGGAAAAAGGGACATAGACCATTGAACGTCTCGAAATTCAAAATTTTTGACACCTTTTCAGTTCATAAAACTCAAATTAAGCACTTCACTCTAACCTTTAATTTGTAGATAAAATTCTCTACAATTTAGGTGTAACTTTTTCCGAACCTGAATAATTAAGAGAAAAACCATGATGATGCTTGAAGTATTCAGCTGCATCGTTATTGAAAACATATAACTTAAATGCATCATTTTACATCTTCACAGATATGTAGAACGCTAACATTAGCCCACTGACTATCGAGCAAAAGGGCAAAATTGTAATGATTTTTTCTCGTCAATTTGTTTAAATGTTAATAAAAGAGGGATTTTCTATCATGGTATAGTTTTTTATTACGTATATGATTGCAGGCTTTGAAAGTATCAATCATATCTTAATTTCTTAAAACTGGCTTTTATTTGTAGAATTCTATTAATTTAAATAAAGTTTCAACTGCAATGAAACCTGCAGCCTAGTGAATGGATATATCCGGTCGCAACAGTGGGAAGGTATATAGGTACATCAAAAACATAAACATTGATTAACGATTGGTTAGTTTGAAAACTGATTGAGGGTGTTGATACACAATGTAACCAGGGCCATAGCTAGAAGTGAACAATAGGGGAGCTCAAGAAAATCAAGGGGGGGGGAGGCTCATATTTTTTTTCTCACTTTGACACAAAAAGATAAATTAGTGCATATTCACATTGTAGGTACTATGTTTCTTATTAAACTGTTGTAATAACTTCATTTGATGTTAAGAAAACTACAGGCTGATGAGAATTTTAGGTGTATAACTGGTGCAAAATTAAACATCATGTTAACTTCATATGTACAAACAGGATGAAGAAGCGATGAAACACTTATTTTCAATACAATTTAGTATTTCTGCAAAACTGTGAAAGGTCTTCAAAACTAAATTAGATTTTTGAACAGAATTTCATTTGGATTTTCGGAACAGAATTTCATTTGGATTTTCGGAACAGATATTCATTTTGTGACCTTGGAATATTTTCCAGGAGGGGCTCAAAATATTTTAGGGGGGCTGAGCCGCCCATAGCGCCCCCTTAGCTACGGCCCTGAATGTAACAAAATGGATGGTAAGTAATTGTAAGTAGATTTCGTAAGAAATACTACCTGTTGCAGTCATTACCATGGTACGACTTTTGAAACATGTCTTCATAACCTTTCATTATATGAAATCAGCAACCCAAAGCCACCCTCATCTAAAATGTTTATATATGTATATGTGCATGTATTAAATTTTTTCCGCACGATAAACGTCGCAGTTATGCACAAATCATCTTTAAACTTGCCCGATACATTGAGATGATTAACATTTCAGGGGGATTGTAAAAGGGCAAAATCGGCCCAATTAGTGTGGAATTGGGGAGAGTTCAAAATTTTTAATACCGTATTAACATGCCTCTGATAAAAACAGTTGTTACACAACAGTGACAGGTAAAAATAAACATTTTTCGTTATAGCTGTTGTCAACAATTAAAAAAAACACAATAAAATTTAAAATTCTTACTACAACAGTTACGTTACTACCCATACAACACACAACCTTCCCCAGGATATCCGCAGGAAAATTTACAGTAAAACACCATCATCCCCCAGGCATCGCTGAAGATGCAGAAAATTGTCACCAGTCGTACCCATGTACAGAAAATGTCCGCTTTACGGCATCCTGGGTACCTCCCCAGGCCCTCCTTCAGGGTCCACCTCCGGAGGTTCTGGAGAAGATTTTAGGAAATGCTATTGGAGGAATTTTAGAAACTTCAAGGTCACTAAGATTCACAAAAAAATTTAAGCTATGATTTAATTTAATTATTTTTAGAAGAAAACACGCACATTTTTTTACCTATTAATCAGACGAAATCGCATATAACAGATAGCTTTTAAGAACAAATTTCTTACCTTCATTCTTCCTGCCGGATTTAAATCCAAGTAGTTTGGTAGACTAGACGCGCGTTTTATCCATTACGCTGCAGGGCCGTTGAAGAACAACAGTTTCTAAAGTATTCATGCATTTTTTCTTCTCTTTTGAAACTCAAAACAAGAAAATATCCACATTTTTTGTGCTTTTAATTATCTAACTTTTATTACAGATGAAAATGCATAGCCTTTTATATATATTTGATATAAATTTAAATTTAAATTAACTAGCAAAAGCCGTGCTTTGTTTGGATTCGCGAAGCATTATTTCATTAGTTATTTATTGGAAAGTAACCTTTTTTTTACATTATTGGGTACACCTGATTATCCTGTCGACCAAATAGGTACCGCCAAACTAAAAAATTAAATGCTAATGATGATGGTAAAAAATATCACATCCACATAACATTAAACTCGTATTACGTGTTCGTTATGCCATCAAGTTATTTTTATTATGAAGTTTTATTTGTATTCTTAGTGATGTTTCATTAATTTACTTGTTCTTTCGGTATTTAAAATAAAAATTATGTCAATTTGTTTAATTTGGCCAATTGTTTGGCGATTTGTATAATTTGGCGAAATTGATTGACGGGATAATCAAGTAGTACCTTAATTCGACTTTTTATTTGGATTTTTATTAATGTTTTACTAATTTATTTGATTTTTCGTTATTTAAAAAAAAGCGTCGATTTGTGCAATTGTGCTAATAGTTTAGCTATTTGTATTATTTGACGAAATTGGTCGACGGGATAACCAAATAGTACCCGAATTAAAAATCACTTGATGACATAACAATCACGTGTATTACGTTTAATGTCATTCAATGTGACATTTATGATAATCCATCATTGGCATTTAATCCTGAAATTTGGCATTATATTTTTGGTCGACGGGATAATCAAGTAGTACCCAAAAATGTACTGTGTTATAGTATCTATGGAATGAGGTAATAAAGTACAAAATCCTATAGTATCTTGATGAGAATTAATAATTTGCCCACTGTATTCAAGCTGACCACCTTTAATGCGATAAACAGTAATAACAGGACGAACTTGGGCAATTAATTTCTCCTCGACGAAAGTTAAGCCCTTTAATATTTAGGGATGTGGACCAGGATCCATATTATTAGCTAAAGAAAAAATATTTAGTTCATTATTTACTATACATTTATGACAAGTCTTTTGAGATCCGTCAGAGTAAATGCCAAGCCAACGATGATGAAAAATTTTACAAAAATATAATTTAAAATTTTTTTGTGCATCTTCGAAATTTAAAACATTTTTTCGAGCACATGCATTTTCTATCAGAAGAGATTCGTCATGTCGTCCTTTTGGCACAGATGTCATATACGCACCACATTGGCGCTATTTTTTTTTCAGACGCCAATGTCATATATGTACCGGAGTACTTAATTGGCGACAAAGTATAGTTATTTTGCTTGACATGGTAACCCGGATGTTGTTTATTTATTAATAAATTGTTTATTTACTTTTATTTCCTTTTTTAAATTTATATAAATTGTTTTGTTCCACAGGTATTAATTAAACTTTTTAAAATTTATTTTTATTCCCTTTTTAAAATATATATATGGTAATTGGTATTCGAAAACCAGGTTTTTGCCAAATTCGCGTCGGAAAAATCGCGCCGATATGGTGTGTATATATCTATGCCGTCGTTTTTTACGCTGGTTTCTAACCTCTTGCCTTAAAGCTATATCATATTTGCATTCTTTTCATATAGTAAGTATATGTTTCCTTGGAACTTTTTATAATAGAACTAATACATTCTATAAATTGTTTTTAAACGGCAAACTATTTAAAAATAGTACTACATATACCAAAATAATAATATATATGTTTATTTTGGTTTAATTTTCCATCTTCGAATTCAAATAACTCTTTATATAATGAATTTAACAATTAATTTTATTTGTTTACAATTTTTTTGTTGCCACTTAACGAAAAAAAAAAAAAACACAATATAATTCCTTTAATATGCATAAGTGTCATCAGCGCAAACGATTTTAGTGAAATAAAGAAAATATATTTTATTTATTTAATTAATCATGATTCTACTTGTAATTGATAACTCCATGATTTTTTCTTCTGAAAATATGCGTTTCATTTTTTATTTCCAAAAATGCGTCCGTAATGGAAAAACATGTGAAATAAATTAATTAAAATAATGTATATTTTTTAAAGTTATTCTGTAAAAAAAATTATATTGTGCAAATCTATAGATCATAATTTATATTTGTGTTTAATTTCAAATCAAAATATTGAATAGTTTTTTTGTAAAGCGTACGACAAAATGTAATTTGAGTGGGCTAGTAGAGGATTCGCTTCGCTCATCCTAATAATTCCAAATAAATTATCAAAAATTATTTAACATATCATAAATGTCTTCGAATTTTAAAAATTTTACATGAAATTCTATTTTTAAATGTTAATGATATTACTTTAGCTTTTTATATTTAAATTGCATTAAAATTATTCTGTACTTAGAAAAACTGATTATGCACTATATTACACAAAGAGGCTTCCTGTGCTAGTTGGCCTTTTTCCGAGGACTTCCACTTTCAGCTCGTCGGGTCTTATAGCCTTCGTAACTTCTTTCTCCACTGAACCGCTTCCCTCTTCCCTTGCCAGAACGTTTACTTTTCTCCCCCTTTGAAACTTCTAGCACCGACGGCCGTGTGGCGTCTGCGTATGGTTACATTCGCTGGTTTTTCTCTGCTACCGTTTGTTGCAAAGTCTCCATTTCATTCTTGGCTCAGCAAATGCCAACGCTTTTTTTATGAACATCTCATAAGCGACATTCTTCTGTGAGACAATAAAACCCTTGCAAGTGATGTCACAAGCTTCATCTGACGCCCAAACATGAGACAAATATGGTGTTTTCACATTTGTAAACATTGTGATCTGCAATTCATTTTTTAAGTACCTAGAAGTATAATGCAAGAATAAGAAAAATCAAAATTAAACAGAAAGACCACGACTGCTTTAAACGGCAAACGGGGAGTTATGATGTTTTGTTTGGGCTCCAGATGTGCAGCAGATTAGAGTATCAGCTGTTGCTGTGACGTCAGTGCAAGGGGTCTATAGTGCTTACCTCAAAATTCTCCTTCTTGGTCTTTGCAGTACCCAGAATCAACACATTCTCCATTCTTGAAATCATATCTTTTGCCTTAATTCTCGCATCTGCTAAATCATCTAGACATGAATCGTCTAAGCTGCCAGTTCCTTCCGTGGAACCTATCTTATTGAGTACCTTTTAACAGATATTCTCACAACTACCGGTATTACTCTTGCTACCTGGATTTAAAAACCGAGACAACGAGACAGTTTAGGCCTCAGCGGTTTCTCCGTCAAGAAGTTGGGTGGCCTCGCCCAGGCATTGCAACACGTTCTATCTAATAGGGAGAAGTCTTCGAAGACCTCTCGAGAGTGTAAGCATTCAAACCCAAAGGAGTTGTGAGATTTTAAGAAGAAATGATTGAAACTTTTAATCTAAATTCTTGTCGACCGCAAGGATAGGACTAAAGGCCGAATCCTTAGAATAACTCTTCTTAAAGCTAGGATTCTCGTACCCGTAATACCTCGTTCGCACTATGGATAGTTAAGATATCCCGCAGAGAGTTTCAACTTTCTTCGTCTAGATACAGGAACAACCACACATTCTCATTGGTTTCAAGGCTTCGCTTTTAGTGATTGGCTGTTGCTGTCGTCCTTACTTTAAGCGCATGCGCATATATTACATTTGTTCAGACAATAGATACAGTGACATTAGCTGATATATCTTTGGTAAGTTTTTCAATGTGAACAGATATCCAGTTCCGAGAGGGTACCACTTCAAAAACGGTGATCAAAGATATCTTATGTTTCTAGTGCGAACAGGGTATTAGACGCCAGATTGTTTCCTACCTAGAAACTGCTGTAAATTCGCTAAAACAAATTTTTCACAAACGTACATGTAAAATATTTTAGCGATAAAATTGTACTATAGAGTGTTTACACTGAGATTTTCAATGCATTATTTTATTCACAAATAACTTATTTTGTTGATTATTGTACGCGTGTAAAGCAAAATTTCAATTCTTGTAACCAACATAAGATTGAATTTTTTTCTCTGAAAAGTTTATTGTCTTCTTACCCACCACACTGAGTAGTAAATACACCATCCTTTATTTAAATATTCATCAAATGAAGCATATCAGCTCGGTTAGCATTAAAAAATTAATGTTTTTGCTATGTAGTACACCTTATGTCGTTGCTTATTTAACATCTATATTGCTTTAGTTATTAATATTTAGAAGCCACGGTTTTTCGTTGAGCAATTTTGGTATCCGCAAATAAAACCCATTAAAATTAAACATTCTAAATATATTTCTATAAATGATTTAAGTTTGAAAATTTTCATTTTTATAATATTTAAAAGTTTCTACTTTGCTTTAGCATCTTAATATTTAAGTACATTGTTTTAATCATTTTCTCTCTTTTCCTCATCCAATTTTAGGGGGCTTCTATAAAGAACATGTAAATAAAAAATATATTTTTTATAGGTTTAAAAAAATTACACAAATTTTACTGTTAAATGTTTTTTATCACTATTTTATAAAGAGATATAACATTTTTATCTCGTGATGTTACGAGAGCGAAGAAAACCTTAACTTTATTTGACTCAGCATGAATTTTTTATGATTTTTCAACTTTGAAAGGAAATCTTAAAATTCCTTTTAAAGTATGTATAGGTAATAAAGCACTTATAAAGCGTATATCTACTTATAATAAAATGCGACTAAAGAAAAGTGTAGGAACAATTCCAGGGCAAACCATTCTGGGAATGATCTGAAAATCGATCAATGACCTAAGATACCTAGACACCACACAAGGAACCTTTTCTTAGGCCGTCATCTTTGCCTTCCGTCACGTGACGGAGGGCAGATTTAGAGCGCCAAACCGGTTTTTCTCCCTCCGAAACTCATATTGTTATGTCTTGAGTTGACCGCACTTCTGCTTCTCTAAAGAGAAAACGTGAAATTTGAAAGTTGCCAATAAAGCAATCACCGCCAAAAAACAGCATCTTTTCGCCAAAGATGTTGAATTCGAAACCATGCCGAGAGAACAATGGGATGTGGCGTCTATGTATATTAGAAAGTCAATGGAATCGACCATAGCTAAACGGCACGTTAGGCTCAGTTGAAAACATGCTAAAATGATACTTTTAAAATTTCTTCCACTTGAAACAACTTTTGTTCAGATTTTTATATAAAACATGTATATGATACCAAATTATAACACTTAAAGAGATAACAGCGGAAGTGTAAACTGATAAGATTTTTATCATCTAAAAGTACGACTTTGTTTTATCGTCTCAAGGCGCAATCTCCCGCTAATCACACTAGTTTAGTGCTGCCATCTATGAACTATTTTAGAAGCATTTATCCAGAGGATAGATTCTATGAAACAAAGGACTCACAAACCCTGTTTTTAAACCATTTTGCTACTCAGCGGTTGCGGATTTGAATTTAAATTTAGTTTTATTAATGTTTTTAACATGCTAGCATTATTATTTTTAATTTTGTTTTCTATTATAAATAAAATAAGCTATTTTTCCCTTCAAGTTGTAATGGATATATACGACATTATCATGACTGCATGAGTATAATTTGAATTATTTTTCACATGCTATACTAGTAATTATTTTTTTCAAAGATTTTTAGGCGTATTATTAATATTAATCTAGAAGGTTGAAAATAAAATATTTCATGACAAAATAAAAGTAGTTTAAAGAATCTCTTAAGATTTCTAAAATTAGTAATAAAACTTACTGTTGCCGTATCAGAGTGCGTATAACACATCAAGTTCTAGATAAGTGTTCTAAAATTTATTATTAAAATGTGTTGGTAAAAATAGGAAGTTTTTTATTTTTGTTTCGCACAATAAATCCTACATAATTACGAGTCTTGCGGTGCAAAACGAAATTTATAAAACAATAATTTACAATTATTTTTAGGAATTTTCAGAATCCAGGCGTTTGGAACACTCTGTACACCAGCATCAGTGTTAAAGAGCATAAAATACAGCATATAACGTAACGAAAAATAAAACCAGCAAAACAAAATACTTAAGCCATTATAAATGATAACAAGTCCAATGTCATACACATCTTTTTATTTAAAACTAACTGTCAAAATATTTTTACTGACAACTGTAGTCATATTGATAAACGTAACAAAATCTCTTTCGTGAAACTGCAACAAAAATCACCCGAGTTCTTTGTTTAACTGTATATATTATAACTGCTCTACGATTCCACTGGTAATATTATCCAATCGATTGCCATCACATCTTTTGATTTTCCTGCCTGAAGTGTTCGTTCATCTCCTCCAAATTAATAAATAACAAAGCTTGAACGATGAAGATATTCTCCGTAGCCTCCAAACCTGTGAAATGAGAAAAGTCATGATCTTCACACAGGAATTTGGAAGTCAATTCCATGACCGTATCGGCGCTTATTTTTAGAGCTTCTGCAGCCTTTTCCTTCTTTTTTGGCTTTGCTTTGCAAGAAGAAGATTCTTTATTGCACGAACTTCTTTTTGGAATTTTTTTTTCCTGATCTTCTTGTTACTGCCATGTTGAAATGAAGTTTTATTTGAAAAAGAAAAATTTTGATTAATTAACGAAAATAAAACTTTTGAAAATTTTGTACTATTTAATATCACCAACAGCAAAATTTTGTAATAATGAAAAAGATGTAAAGTAATCATTGTTGTAACATGACATGAATTCATTGTTAATATTTAGCAACAAGAATTATGTAATGAATAATATCTCTTTGTTAAACACATTGTTTAATTGAAATATTTCTGTGTATAAAACAACAATAACTTTTTATTTTATCAGTTTGTTGCATATTTTTTAAATTGTAGCTTATTCTATCTCTAACAATAAAAAATGATTTCATGAATTCGTTATTGAATATCTAAGAATGTATATTAGTCTAAAAATTAAATAAAAACCTCTGGATTTTTTTGTATAATAAGTAATATTCTACATTAACTTTTGTATTTTTACAGGTCAAAGTCATAGATGTTTTTAAAAATATTTTAAACAAATAAAACAGAAACGTGAATTAAATAGCTGACATTGTTAGCAGCAGTAGGTTTGTTATTAGTTGACCCGTCCGCCGCTGCTTGGGTCCGTGATAACCATGATGCACAAAAAATCTATAAAACTGACAAAAATGAAAAAAAAATCGGTTCTAAAAACATAATATCTCGAAAAATTGTTAAAAATTATTTCCAAAATCGCACTATAAATTGATGAAATTCGAAAATTGTACCAGACAAAATTTAGGTAATTAGGTTAAAAACTTGAAACAATTTTCCTTTTATGAATTTTATAAAAAAAGCCGCAAAATGCGAAAAAAGGATGAAAATCACATTAAAAGTTCGTTAAAAATTCAAAAATTGCTCCACGAATTCCGAATAAGTTTTATTGAAAAGAGAATTAAATTTAATATTTCGGGCTAAAAGAATGAAACTGTATTGTGCAATGTACATCAAAATCTCATCAATAACAGCATATGCCAACGTCTAACTGAATCTGAAGTTTGATGAAAATCCGTGCGTTTGTTCTTGAGAGGGAACTAGTTGCAGAAATCGTACAAAATGCAGCATAACAGCACCACTGTTGAGCGATATACACCAAAAAACTAACCAACACCAGTTTACAATCAGGTCTAACCGAATCAAATCTTTTTATTAAATCTTATACATTACTTCTTGAGATAAGAGTTATGGGTGAAACTGCAAAAAATGCAACATATACCGCAATACACACTAAAACTTAATAAGCAACAACTTAAGTCATATTATAACTAAATCTGAAGTTTGATAAAAATCCATTTTGAGATAAAGCGATAGCAAAAAATTAAGATAAAAGATCATAGAATGACACATGTTGGGTAATATACACCCAAAACTAATCAGCACTATTTTATAACAAGGTCTAATTGAATTAAAAATTTTGTGAAATGTCATGTATTATTTCCTGAGATAGAGCATCCACAAAATGTTTGATCACTTACAGACAGAAAGTTTCTAAAAAAACTTTAAATCATCCTTATGGCCTTTTTAAAAACGTATAAACACATCGTAAACTGGAAGTCAAAATTTTTCACGAATCCAATACATTCTTCTTGCAAAAGTAGAAGAAAGTAAAAGTACATACATTTTATTTTCATGAATATAATTGATTAGATATTTTTATACATATAAAAACATTCCTATGGTATGTCTTTACCTATAATTATGTACTATGTATGTTTTCTAGATGTCTGTTATGTTATATGTTAGTTGCTTGTAGTATTGTATATCATGGCTGTCCAACGCGGCGCCCTTTCGATTGATTCCTATTCCTAGAAGTTTTTTTTTAAATGAAAAATCTATTTTTAAAGCAGTTTTTTTTAATTCTTAGTGTTCCACAAACTGTTTTATTATAGGCTGAATTAAATTTTTGGCTCCTTCCCCTACAAAACATTTTGATAAATCTCTCTGTTAGCAAAATGTAATTTTAAAAATTCTATTATTTATGCTTTTTACTGCAATTATTTTTCGCACCGAGCTCTGGATAATAGGAGGCCTTACGATCTACATTGTCCAGTGTCTCTGCATCTTATGAGATTGTCTGTATATCATTACTTTTTACCATGGTTGCTTCTATGCCCTGTTTCTTTATAAGGAAAATCTGAATTCATACCAGAAATTATGAATAATAATTTGTGATATAATTAATAGACTGGGAGGCAGCTGCACAAACCATCACTTCAACGAATCGATGGCTGAAGTTGTAGAATTACTAAGAATTCTAGTATACTTAAAACTATTCGAATATTAATATTCAACTGGTCTACCATGTTGAAAACCCCTATAAACCCAATTTTAGTGAGAGACAGTTAAGTTTATCATTGTGTTTTCCAGGCCTCAGTGCTTCATAATTTACAATCTTTGGGTAGAGGAAAACAATTTTTAACCCACTGATCAACCACTTAAATCGGGTCTGAGGAGGTTAGCACCAAGATATGCCTTGCAGACCAGTTGCATTTTGGTATGCTAATAAAGTTCTATCTCATTCTGCAATTTTAGCCGTCATCTTGATGAGGTGATCGATCTATGCAGCCGCCTCTCGTCTATAATGATAAACATTTTAGAAACTTTTTAAATAAATAAAAAAAATACATTAGTATTTCCTGTATAAATTTTTTATTTCTCAAAAAATAAAAAAAATAAATGAATCCATAATAGCAACTCTTCCTTATAGTGGGGCAATATTGTTCAATATCTAAAGACATGTGAATAATGGCGTCCATAGCTGTTTGACACTAAATGAAGTATGCCTGCGATTACTGAAAGGTTGGACAACCCTGTTGTATATCAATGTGATAAAATATATTTTTATTTTACTTACAATGCTTATGCATGGGCTTTTAGATATTTTTTTTTTTCAAAATTAATTAAAACGAAAAATTTATGAAACATATATATTGTTCAAAATTTTAAATATTTCTGACAGCATAAAACCCCACATTATGCGATTTTCAGGGGCTTTTCCAAGTGTGGCCATTTTCAAAAAAGAAAAAAAACTAGATTTTTTTATACTAAACCCAGCATTGCCAACATGCCCATTTAATTTCAAGCATATCAGATACTTTTAGCGGCAATTGTCGAAGAAAAGACAGACTAACATATAGTAAATAAAAACTTCTTGTTCCACTACAATAAGTCTTTAATGACATTTAAGGCAAAAAAATACTATACTAATATAAAATAGTGAAGTTTCAACAACGTATTTTAAATGAATTGGATTATGTTACATAATCTATGCTTGATGTATGAATTTTCGTTCTTGTCTTTTTGTAAACATTTAAACAGTTGAAAAGTGTTAATGACTTCGCTTTAAAAGTCCATCTATCCATGCCCAAACTCTTGAAATCAGATCTGTGTTGCCTGAAATTCTAATATGTAATTGCGATCTTCTATAGCACAATCACTACATGAAATGAAGTCTGTAATATCACATATTAAAGATCGTTGACAAAGACGTTAAACACCAGTATGAATTAACTCATGTTTGCATAAGTCACTTTTACGAGAGAATTTCTTGTTAAACATATAACAAACAAAATGTTTCTTAAAAGTGAATTAACAGATGTCTGTTTAAATTATTCTTTTGGGTGAATTTCTTGCTATAAATCTCTCACACAAAAGGATTCTCACCAGTATGTATTAGCAGATGACTGCTTAAATGACTTCTGAGAAAAATTCTTGTTGCATATATCACACAGAAAAGGTTTTCTTATCAATATGAATTCACAGATGACTGCTTAAATGACAGTTTTCAGAGAATTTCTTGTTTCAAATCTCAGATACGAAAGATTTCTCGCCAGAATGAATTAACATGTGTGAACTCAATGAACCCTTTTGAGAAAAATTCTTGTTGCATATCTCACAGACAAAAGGTTTTTCCCCAGTATGAGTTAACAGGTGCCTTCTTAAATTACCCTTATGAGAGAATTTTTTGTTGCATACCTCACAGACAAAAGGTTTCTCACCAGTATGAATTAACAGATGTCTGCTTAAGCGAAGCTTTTGAGAGAAACTCTTGTTGCATGTCTGACAAACAAAAGATTTTTCACCAGTATGGATTAAGAGGTGTTGGATTAAATCATGCCTTTTAGAAAATTTTTTGGTGCATATTTCACACACAAAACGTTTTTTACCAGTATGAATTAACATATGCTGATTTAAAGAGCTTTTCTGTGTGAATTTTGCGTTGCATACCTCACAGATAAAAGGTTTCTCCCCAGAATGAATTAACAGGTGTGTGCTTAAATGACACTTTTGAGAGAAAGTCTTATAGCATATCTCACACACAAAACATTTACCCTGCTGTGAGCTAGAAGCTGTTTTTCCAAAAACATTTTCTAAAGAAATATTTTGCTGCATGTTTCAAACATTAAAGATAGTTTTGATACACTTTATGCATAGCTAACTTTAAAGCATCTGCAATAAACAGAAATACATTAATCCATTTTATGATTCATTAAAAAACATTTTATAAGAAAAAATAAATTCATCATGAAAAATAAAAATAAATTTATTAATTTGAACTGAAATAAAATTTTAATGATAGTATCAATAACTACAATAGAAACCTAATTATCTGATGCTTGGAAAACTAAAATTGCAACAGGTGTGTTTCATAAATGTATAGTGATGAAAGGATAAATAAAACTATAACATATAAAATAAATAACTACCTTCATAAAACAAATCTATCATTAAACATTACTGTTAAAAATTGTTATTATAAATATTACAAATGATAGATAGCGAATAAAAACAATGCTATATTTAAACAGTGAGGTAAAAATTAACCATTTTTGCAGCAAAGGGAATGGAATGTACGCATACACACTAGTGTGCAAAATTTAAGAACGAGTATCAAAATTCCGATTTCCAAGCGATAATTTTCGCGCGATTATTCAAAAGGAAGTAATATCATTCGAATGATGATTATCCCTGCATAACAGCTAGTCCATATAAATCTCATTCAGGTAACACATGGTCACAATAGTTACGGTCACTACGGCGAAACAAAAAATAGGAAATTTCATACCCCTCTTTTATGAGTCTGAAATAACTACTACATGTGACTGCACTGACAGGTCACTGCGACTGCTGCTTTGTGTTGAGTCACCAGGTGACTTTACAATGTCGTTTTATTAAGATTCTCATGTGACTGTCATTTATAGACTCAATTTCAAAGTCATTGTGAATGTTGCATTATGATAAATCACCAAATAATGTCACATTAAAGTCACATGGTGACTTTCTGTCACAAGACTTTGTCAAATGGTAACAGAGACCCTACTGTGAAGTAATCACTGTCAAAAGTGGTGAAAACCCACCATGTGACTTTAATGGGACGTTGTTTGATGATTTATCATAATGCAACATTCACGATGACTTTGAAATTGAGCACCCAAATGACAGTCACACGAGAGTCTCAATAAAACGGCACTGTAAAGTCACCTGGTGACTCGTCACAAAGCAGCAGTCGCAGTGACCTGACAGTGGAGTCACATATAGTAGTCATTTGAGACTCATAAAAGAAACGTGCGAAATTTCCAATTTTTTGGTTTCACCGTAGTGACTGTGACTCTTGTGATCATGTGTGACATGAATGAGAGGTTATATGGACTAGATGTTATACAGGTATAGTAGTTATTCAAATTATATTACTTCCTTTTGAATATTCGCGTGAAAATTTTCGCTTGAAAATCCCTTCAAAATTAGCATTTTGGGACCCCGTCCTTAAATTTTGCACTATGAAAAGTGATGAAAAGTCACCATGTGACTTTAATGGGGCATTTTTTGGTAATTAATCATAATGCAACGTTCACAACGACTTTGAAATTGAATCTCCAGAAGAGAGGTCACACGAGAGTCTCAATGAAACGACATTGAAAACTCATCTGGTGACTCGCCACAAAGCAGCAGTCACAATGACCTGTCAGTGGAGTCACATATAGTAGTCATTTGAGACTCATAAAAGAGATGTATGGAATTTTCCATTTTTTTTCGCCGTAGTGGCGGTGACTCTTGTGACCATGTATGACCTGAATGACATGTTATATGGACTAGCTGTTACGCAGGGATAGTAATTATTCGGAATAAATTACTTCCTTTTGAATATTTTTATTTTAAAATTTACTTGAATTCACTTGAAAATCCCTTGAAAATTGGCATTTTGAGACTCATCCTTATATTTTGCACATCAGTGTATGTTTATTTCAAATTTCATGTAAAATTATTAATTTTTTAATTTAATATGAAGGATTATTAGGACGAGATTTTGCATTATCATTTCAATTTAATTTGCATGGTAATAATTTAATGACTTATTAACCTTTTTTATCACGTTTAAAGGCCTATGTAATTAATAACAGGCAAATCAAAATACATATTTTCAGGCAATTTCAAAATACAGCTTAATTGGAAATACTTTCATAGATCAGTGAATGCAAATTGGATGGTGAAATGTGGGAAGTGAAAATATCAAACTGAGTTATGATAAATTCTATAGACAGAATATTCGTCTCAGATGCAGTATTGGCAAGATTCTGCAAGTGTTGTTAAAAAAAGAGCGACTGTAACTGGTTAAATTCAGAAAGACAGAAACTAAGAATCAATGCTAATAAGAAATTTAATCTGCAATGATTTATAATTCACAGATGTGTTTCATACATAAACAACTAAATTAAAAATTAAAACTAAAGATTATGAATATAATAAAAAGTTTAAAAAGGATCATATAAATACACTTTGTTTATAGACTGTGAAAAAGGTAGTGCGGGGAACTTCATCACCATCAACTTCACAGCTGAAATTTAAGAATTAGTTCAAAATCAATTCACCTATTAAGACACAATCGGTCTGCTAAATTATATCTTGGAAGAAAACACTCGAATACCCAATTTCAGTAGTTGACTCGTTGATTTACTTTTGTACTTTTCTGCACCGAAAGGCTTAAAAAGACGGACGACTGGCAGCAGGAAAATACAATGGCAAACCTGTCAATCCACCAATTAAATATTGGATCTGGATGTGATTATTAAAACGACAGTTCTGCATATGATTTCCACAAAGATAGGACTTATCATGCCAGTTACATTTTAAAATGCTTATCGAGTTTTAATAAATTCCAAATTTCTAGCCGTCATCATCATGATGAGGAGATTGTCTGGGCTGATGCCTCCCCGTCTGTTATATACTGCTAATTTCCTTTCATTTGAAAAACAAAAAATTTCAGAATGACAATCTGAAGCTGATGAAGTTTAACAATTAACTTTATATTTTACAATTGAATTTAAAAGCAAAAAACATTAAACATTCTGTAATATTTCAACAAATTATTTTTTGAAATGTTTTTAAATAAATTAAGCAATTCAATAACTTACAGATTACCTATTATATACAAATAAAAATGGTTCTTATGAAAATAGATAAGTAAATAATAGAAGCACAAAGATAACAGATAAAAATTTTTCAATGAAATACTCTGTACAATTATTTTACAAAATTTAAAGAACAAAATTGCCACTCATATATAAGCTATGCATAGGGCTAATTTTGCTAAACTTTCTGAACCCTGACAGTTTTATAACTCTTTAAAAAAATCGAAATGTTTGAAAACATTCTTCCAAGACCAGCATTACTTATTGGCAATGTGTTTAATTTAAAATAAGTATTGGATATAGTTTTCTATTTTGATTTTTAAACTGAGATTGAAAAATATTCTAATAATTGTTTATATATATAATTACACAACCATATTATAACGGAAATTTTATTTATTACATAACTCCTGTTTTTCTAATAGTACAAACTTATTTATTTTTAAAGTAACACTATTCACAACATTTCACCTATTTATTTATCCCGAATAAAATGTATTTAAGGAATTTAATATTACGAAACAAGTCTCAGATTATGTCGTGCAATCAGTTTCTACAAGTTGTTGTTAGTTTCAGAAACCACTTTCTGCCAGCCAAAACCCAGCTCTGGGAGAACAAAATCCTGCAAACAGAATATTTTATTGTAAAAACAAATCAAGCAATTATGGGAACATCTTTAATAATAATAATAAAAAATATTGTGAATAATAAGAAAATAGGGTACTATTAGGTTATACCGTCGACTAAAAAATTATCGCCAAACTATAAGATTAAATGCCAATAATGGATGATTGTGAAAGTAACATTCAATGACATTAAGTACGATTCACGTGTTTAAAATGTCATTAGATGATTTTTATTTCGACTTTTTATTAACATTCTGCTAATTATTAGTTTTTTCGTTATTTTAAATACAATTTATGTCAATATGTGTAATTTGGCTATTTGTTTGGCGATTTGTATAATTTGGTGAAATTGGTCGACGAAATAACAGAGTAGTACCAAAAATAGTACTTAAAATTTTGAAGAAAGCCGGCATTTTCTCTCAAATTGGATTATAGATAAGTCGACTGCAGGAAATCATATAATTAATTGAAAATTATGTACGAAATCTTTCATATTACAAATAAATAAGTAAAAGTCATGTTAAAATTTCTGTGTGTCTTTCAGGAATTTACATAAACCAATAATTTTACAGTGTTTTTTTCTTTTTTAAATAAAATAAGTAATTTTTTTTATTTTTTTGACATGTATGTGTACTACTTCATACCTATTTATTGAAATTTATAAAAAAGAAAATTAAATCATCTGATTGTAATTTCCCTATTGATATGTTATGAAGCAAAATTAGATTGTATTTACATAGATTAATTTAAAAGCTATTTTCATTGAAAAATACGCATTTTTTTTAAATATATATCATGTTTTGTATACAAAATTTAGAATGCTTTAGTAAATTTGAGATGCATTGCAAATCTTTTACTTCATTACATGGGTCAATGGTTTCCTAATGCATTCTTGAAAAAAAAAAAAAAAAAAAAAAAGAACTGAATAGACTTTGTTATAGAAGGTTTGGCATTAAATTCTTTACTAAACTATGACAAAATTTTACCTAAATTTGAAAAATTAATTAAAATTTTATTAAAACTTTATTTGAATTCATAGTTTTATGTCCTGTTTTACTAAAACAACATATATTTAATAAAAAGTTCATATTAAAAAATAAATAAATAAAAATGAAATAGAACTCAGAAGGTAGGCACATATCTTAAGGATATATTTTCAGACATTCATGTTTAGTTCCGGTACTACTAGGTTATTTCGTCGACAAAAAAAAAAATTATCGCCGAACTATAAGATTAAATGCCAACAATGGATGATCGTGAATGCCACATTCAATGATATTAAATACGATTCACGTGTTTAAAATGTCATTAAGTGATTTTTATTTCGACTTTTTATAAAAAATTTTATTAATATTCCACTAATAATTTGTTTTTCATTTTTTAAAATAAAAATTATGTCAATATGTATAATTTGGCTATTAGTTTGGCGATTTGTGTAATTTGGCGAAGTTGGTCGACGGGATAACAGAGTAGTACCTTAGTTCCATAATACAGGATTTAATGTATTTTCAAGCAATTAATAACCATTTTTTTTACATTCAAAACGTTTTCCCAACAATTAAAAACAGCACAGTCAATGTAATCACTTTGAGCCAAAAGAGAAAAAAAGATTACATTTGCTACATCACTTGAGTTAACGGCGAAGTTTTGGTGTCAAAATATACATCATTAGCAGCATTAGTGTGAGTTTGGCAGCTCAATGAAAATAATTTGTCAAGATTCTATCATGACAGAATGTATCAAAGTTTCGTAAAGATGGAACAAATTTAGCACAAAGTTACCTTGATTGATTGTACATATACAGTCATTTTTGTCCCTAAATTAATCTTTTATCAGTAAATATATAAAATCTATTTAACTTATATTCTCAATATACAAAGTTTACAAGAATATATATATACATGTAACGACTTCGGGTGTTGTAGTCATGGCATAATAAGTTGGACTCGGAAACCTCTTGGTGGATCGAAACTCTTTTATTTGGCCGCTCTGCGTACAGAGGGATTCGCGAGTCCGGTCGGAGGTCGCCGGAGCCGTTTTCGATGATTATGCGCAGCGTTTACATTGCCGTAAGTTCTCAAGTCATCTCAAATCTGCAAAGTCTCTCGTTTTTCGCGCGTGTTCTGGGTAATATGTTGGGGATTGTAACATTTTCCAGCAGAGGGCAGAGTTGTGAATTTGGGAGGTACATTTAATTTAATTGGTTCTTTAGCTTTTGATTGATATGTGGTCAAGGCCCGCACAATTCCCGGGTCGGTGACGCATGAGCCCTAACCACAAATGGCTGCAAAAATCCCTTAGATCATCAATTTTAATCTTAAGGAGCGTCCGAAAATGATCTCTGAAAGTAATAAATGTTAGGTTGGGAAAGAAAGTTTACAGGGGCAAAATAGCTTTAAGCTCTAGCATTAAAATTAAAAATATTAATTTGGATTTTAAACTTTTGAATATTAATTTTAAATTAAAGTTTTAAAAAAGGGGTTAATTTTTTTATCCTTTCATATCCCCCCCTCCAAGTTGAGGTCCACCGGATTTGCCTGCAAATCTGGGGGGACTCCCTAGGAAAATGGAGAAGACAAAATTGGATAAGAATTTACTTATACAACGCTAAATTTATAAGGTTAATATTAAAGTTAAATCTAAAGTAAATTTAATGTTAAAGGAAAGTTTTCTAAGATGTGAGGACTGAATTTTTCTGCTGGAAAAATACTTTTTAAATTTTAATTTTAAGACCTAAATTTTAAGGAAGTAAAATGATGATTTCAAATTTTTATGCCAAAAGTTTGGGATATGGCTCTCAAGACGACCTGACCGAACTTTACATATAATATTTGAAATATCTAAAAAATTGACGTAAAATATACAAGTGTAAACATTAGGAAAATCTGAGAAAAATAATAGAGGCAATACCTGGAAAAACAATGTAATAAAATAATTTGCATATCATGCCCTCATCCCGACCATATTTTCTTGCTTGGAAGTCCTGTGGTCAACAAGTTTGTGCTTTTTTAGTTAAAGTCTTTAAGCACATATTTCACATTTTATATAAAATTAAACTGTCAAAATATAAATCTATGTACAAATATGATATTGGAAATACACATAGAAAATGTAAAAAAAAAAAATCTTTTTCATAAAATTTGAAAATTATGTTATTATAAAAGGACAATAATGCAGGTAATATTAAAAAATGATAAATATAAAAGTACACTGACATATGATTACTGGGGAAAATATCTGTTTTGTGCACAAAATATTAAAATAATAAAAATATTGGAAATTGTGGAAAATTTGAAAATGTTAAAGAAATATGTTGGCATAAAAAATTGATAAAAATAAATAGTTGTAAATATGAAATATAATAATATTGAAATAAGTATGAAAATAAAGAAAAATATGTTGAAGTCAATTTACATTGAAAATTACTTACAAGGTAAGTAGAATTTATCCTAAACCATTGAAGGTTTTAGCAAATCCTAAACCTCAGTGAGGTTTTAGCAAAAATTTAAAAAAGTAAAATGAGCTTGGATGTAATTTTTTGTGTGAAGATGTAGATGCTGTTTACCTATAAGTAAAGGTATTTATTATTTTGCAGACTGAGATATGTTTTTCCCAGTGGCATTAATAAACCCAAGTTACAATTTAATAAACCACATCTACATCTCATTGTTAGCTCATAAAAATTTCCAAAATAAATAATAATAAAAAAAGAATCAAAGAACATTTTTCCTTAATGATTAAAGCTAGAATGCTCTTTGTTTTCCATGTTAGTGTTACTGGCAAATAGCAAAAATCTATATTATCAAGGTTTTTACTACTGGCAAAAGAAAAAAAAAGTTACTGAAACAAAAAATATTTAAATAAAACAAAGAAAAATAAAATAAGGGACTCTGATTCAAAACAAATAGGCCAATGATCCAACATTTAAAGCACATGGGCAACTTATTGACATATTTGTTGTTGTTGTTAATGGATTCTTGAATTTTCCTTGAGTGCCCGAGTATCTCTTATCAACAGTTGCCACATTTGCTGAGATGGTAAGTCATTGAATCCTTTTTGTTTGCAGAGGGTTGTGTTCTGGTTGAATTTAACAAACTTAAAAAAATGTTTAAAGATTTAATGGGCTGGAACCATGGTCATCTCTAAAAACTTAATAGGTGGTGTTAGACATTAGTGGGCTTACCACGGTTAAAGTGGGGTTACCACGGTCATGTCTGTCTAAACCAATGGCTTAATTGCTAGAAAATATTTTTAACATGTTTTTTTAGAAATTGACAGGGGTGAAATACCTGTTCAAATATATTTTTTAATGGTATGGGAATTGTTAAAAATTTGAATAATTAAAAATGGTTGGGGTAGCCAACTCACTGGATAATGCAATAGGGAAGGAATATAATATAATTTTTAAAACAATGCTAGGTAAAAATACTAAATTAAAACTCAAATATTAAAATATATCATAATGTAAAATGTAATATTTGTCTATACAAAAAATCTAAAAGGAGTAATAAATTGTATAAAATTCTATATGTAGAATGAAATATTTGGAAAAAAATGGATTGAACTTTTCTCATTATGTACAAATAAAACACTTACCCACACAAAAAGGCTCAAAATATGGAATAAAATAATACACAAACTGACAAATTACTATTTACAAACATGTAGAAATTTAAATGTGCTCATCTGAATTTATAAAAAATGGAATTAATAAAATAGGACACTAAATATTAGTAAAATCGGACACAAAATATTGGCAAGCATACAACTGCACTTGTATTAGGGATAATGTTAATTTAAAAACATGTGACCTGTTTAAACAATTTATTAACAATATGTCAAAAACATAAAGAACCAGTGACTTTATTTTTTGGTGATCGCACGTATGCTTCGCCGGATGAGTAAGAAAACAAAAATACTGTCATTTTAATTTATCACAATTTTAACGCGTATGTAAAATATCAATCACAAAATTTTTCTAATATGCAAATTATAAATCTTAAATTCCACAAGAAATACAAAATAAAGCTAATAAAGATCTTAAAATAATAAACATGAATTTTGTTAAAATCTTTAAAATCCCTTTAATATAGTAACATCATTTTAAGAAACTACTTTTAAACTCCATGAACGCTGCCAAAATTTTTAAATTTTTATTCTGATCACAGTATTTTTTTTCTTTTCATGATTAAATACTTTTCATTTACACAAATACTTCCATACTTTGGTACTTTCGGCAATAACACATTCATAGTCAACATAAAATAAAAAATAAAAAAATTGTTTAACATAAAATAAAACTTTTTTTTTCTTTTTTTTATCCTTTAATGAGAATGAGAATATTTCTTAAAATAAATGATGGCAATGAGGAATATGCATTTTTACTAATGTTAGTAAAAAAGGTAAAAAGGTTAAAGGAAAAATAAACACATATCCTGCACAATAAAACCTTTTTTTTTCCTTCAAATTTATCTGTACTTTTAAATTGAAAAAACATCAATCTGAATTAAAAATAAAGAAAAATAATAATACCTGTAAATAAGATTATCCATTTTTTTTCCAAGAAAAACTTAATTATAAAACACCATTTAATTATTATTATTATTTTCATTTCATATAAATTTAAACGATTAAGAACTAAGATATATTGTCCTGGCCTTAGCTCATCAGCTAATTTTATCATTTGTCAGCTAAAAAAGTAAAAACAAATAAATTTCCATATCCAACTCTTGAGTGAATCATCGATACGGAGATGCACAGAACGGAGATCTTCTCGAAACTTTGCTCTCTGTAAAAACATATGGTCGCAAATCTGACCCACTTCCGCGAAATAAAGTTCGGACCATTCTGCGACTCTGCTTGGAGAAGAGATAAATGGCGTTTCCGAGGGAAAGGAATTCTCGAGCACTTCTGAATTTTCGCGGCTTGGTGGCAAGGCAGAGGGATTTTCACGGCAGTTAACTGTCCGGCCGACTTTTAATAATGTAACGACTTCGGGTGTTGTAGTCATGGCATAATAAGTTGGACTCGGAAACCTCTTGGTGGATCGAAACTCTTTTATTTGGCCGCTCTTCGTACAGAGGGATTCGCGAGTCCGGTCGGAGGTCGCCCGAGCCGTTTACGTTGATTATGCGCAGCGTTTACATTGCCGTAGGTTCTCCAGTCATCTAAAATCTGCAAAGTCTCTCGTTTTTCGCTCGTGTTCTGGGTAATATGTTTGGGATTGTAATATTTTCCAGCAGAGGACAGAGTTGTGAATTTGGGAGGTACATTTAATTTAATTGGTTCTTTAGCTTTTGATTGATATGTGGTCAAGGCCCGCACAATTCCCGGGTCGGTGACGCATGAGCCCTAACCACAAATAGCTGCAAAAATCCCTTAGATCATCAATTTTAATCTTAAGGAGCGTCCGAAAATGATCTCTGAAAGTAATAAATGTTAGGCTGGGAAAGAAAGTTTACAGGGGCAAAATAGCTTTAAGCTCCAGCATCAAAGTTAAAAATATTAATTGGGATTTTAAACTTTTGAATTTTAATTTTAAATTAAAGTTTTAAAAAAGGGGTTAATTTTTTATCCTTTCATATATATATATATATGATTTATATCGCGTTGCTCTATTAATTAGTGCGATATTAATATCTATTTTTCAGCAACAGGGAATAGAAATTTTAAAGGTAAATGAGGAATATGTTTAAAAGAAAAATATATACATACAGTCAAAGATCTATAATCCGCAAAAGTTGGGGCCAAAGGTTGTGCGGATTACGGAATATTGTGCATTATAGAGTATTATGGATTATACATCATTTTATTATTCCTAGATAGCATTTTAGCTCTATAATCAGCATAATATGAAAAGATAAATACAATTATAAATTGACTATTCGATTTTAAAAAATGTTCTCAAAAAATGTCTTTATAAAGTTATTTTGTTAAAAAATTAATATATATGTTTATTTAAATAAAAATAATTATATATTTTCCGTAATACAGTATATTTTATACTGTTAATAAAATAAAAGAGTTAAATTAAAAAAATGTAAATGTTTTATGATTTTTTTTCAATTATTTTATTATTTGTTTTAAAAAATCATTTTTGGATCGCAAATTTGTAAATTTTTTAAAGTGTTTATTTCACTGTTAACATTCGTAAAGTAATGCGGATTATAGAAAACTGCGGATTATCAATCTTCGATCGTATTCCAAAGAATATATAAATTTAGACATGAAACTAACATTAATATTAAATTAAACAATAACAAAGTAAAACACATTTTAAAAAAACTCACACATTTTTAATACTTAAAATGATTGTCCTTGTTTATTTATATATGAAAGGATAAAACCTATAGCCTTTTTAAAATTTAAAATTTAAATGCCCCTTCTTTTAACCTTAATTCTAATACTTAAAGCTAGTTTGCCCCTGTTAATGTTCTTTCCCAACCTAACATTTATTACTCTCAGAGATGATTTTTGGATGTTCTTTAAGATTAAAAAAGCTGACGTAAACGCAATTCTTAATTTGTAAGATCAGCAATGAAACCCTGGAAAACCGCGCCTAACAACGTCATAGGGCCCAGATATTTCTTAACCAATTAAATTTAGAGTAACACCCATTAGTTAGTATCGCGACCTGGTAGAAATAATGTGAATTAACGGCCTTTAAATAGCGGGAGCGCCTAAAACAAGCGGCTTTTCTGACCTAACACTTGCCTAATAAAATGCTGCCCAAAGAAACGAAGTTTTAAAAGGAAAGCGTCAAGTCACAGGGACCTGGTTTCTCCCAAAGATCGGCCAAAAAGGATTAATAAACCAGGCCCCAAGTGAAAATAATGTGTCGTTATTTGTCTCTCAATCACACCTCATGATTCCACAAAATAACGCCGCATAGACTCTAGAATGCCAACAGCTATCCCCGGCCCTTCGGACGATTGACTCGGCGCGATCGCGAAAGTTCCCCCCCGGAACTTCCACGCTGGACGCGACGGATCTATGTTTCAGCGCCCGACCTCTCGAATCTCTCCACGACTACGATATGAACTCTCTCCACGACTACATTACATGAATTCCCTCTCCTCGGATCGGATGGTGACGGAACTCCCACGAACGTAAGGCCCAGACTCGGGTTCCTTACAAAGAGTCGGTGAGGATAAAAACCTGACAAGCGAAACGAAACCTGGATGAAAAAGCGCTCTGCTTCCAGGAACGTGATCGGCGGATACAAGCGGTACCAGATGTCCTCTCAGTCCGAAGACTAGCCGGAATACGGCATGATCTTTCGCCAAGACGCGATAACTACGGTTGTTTGGTGTGATGTGACTTTCGATCTGCAACCCCTGTAAGTGCGCTCCGACTCCGACCACCTGGGCAAAGATTTTGTTTCAAAGGGAAAGGAGAAATATCTCGGATCGAACTCCGATAGTTTGAACATTTAAAGAGAAAAAAGAAAGGACAAGAATGTGCGCGTTTATTTTTATTTATTTTTTTTCCCGCTCCATTTGTTTTCTATCAATCGCGGATTATTGTCCAGGTAAGATGTTTTATTTAATATGAAAAGTTAGAAGGAGCAAATTCAGGCATTTTATTGAAAAAAAAAAAAAAAAAAAAAAAAAGTAAAGTTGATTTTTTTTGTTTGTACTTTGTGTTTTTATAAAAGTTATTTTTAGTATTTAGTTAAGATTTTAATCATAGAAAAAGAAGAGTGAACTAAGAATGAACATGATAAAATATATATTTTAAATTTTTGCTGTAAAGTTCGTTTTGCATTTGTTTAGTTCTGCTCCTTTCAAGTTGAAAAAGATAAATAAAAATTATCTTTTAAATTAAGATTCATAATTTGAGTTATAAAAAATGATTTAAATATCAGGTTACTATTATTTTACTATTTGGAATTATTTAATGTTATTTTTATGTGTTACTATGTTGGAATATATTATGATTTTGTGAGATTTTATTTGTAAACATCATGAGTACTACCCCACAATCAGAGAAAGTAGGCGACCCCCCAAAAAATGATGATGTGGTTCCCGAGACTCCGGGAAAGGAAATTAATGCAGCAAATTCTCAGTCCTCGGGTAATAGTGAAGGCACATGTCGAAAAGATCCCGAAATTGTGCCATTTTCTCCGGACTCGAAGATGTTATGGATTCCTTGGCTGAGATACTTTGAGTCAGTTTGTGTCGAGGAACACAAGGATGATTTGTGGAAAATCCGCAACATCCAAAAGTATCTAAAAGATACCGCACTTACCTTATATATCAACAACTGTCTTCATGTCCTCCATTGGTCAGAGTTAGTGTTATTGTTCACTGAACATTACACTACTCCTGATACACTATCATTGACAGATTTCTCCCAGATCAAATTTAAATTTGGAGGTGACTTAAATGAATATTACCACCAAAAAACTAAAGTAGGACGCACTTTAGGTTTAGATCAGCGTTTCATTTTGGACGGTCTTACTGATGGACTGCCAGTAGAGATGAAACAGTTGGTAGTGACAAATGCGCCTGCTGATGTCAATGAATGGAGAGAATTAGTATTTAAATTAAGTAAATTGCAGTTAGAGCAGAAAGATAAAACAGACAGGAAGACTGAGCCCAACCCTCAGCATCCCCCTCAATATCGACAATGGAAACCTTTTAAATCCCACATTGACCATGGACAAAATTCCTACAGACCATGGAATTATCGTGTCCCAAACCAATCACCTCAATTTCGACATTTTAACCCAAACCCACAAAGAAATACATTCAGACCGATGCAACCAACTCCCACAAGATCTATGCAGACCGATCAACAACGCCCAAACCTACATTATCAGGCCACGTTGCCACCAACGCCGTGCCGAGTTTGTTTAAATGTGGGCATTTCGAATGCTTATCATTGGGTGCGAGATTGCCCTTTTCGTAAACAAACGCTGAATGTTACTGCCCTAGCACCAAATCCAAATGTTTCAACCCTTAATCTTGATCAGACTAATAATGAGTTTCAACAAAATACAGAAGAGAGCCAATGACAATTAATAATACCCGTGTATATCAAAACACATAATGGATCCAAACAAAAAATGAACAATTGTCAAACAGCTACTCATGTGAAAAGTGAAGACTCATTACCATGTTTGATAGATACAGGTAGTTCTATCAGTGTAATGCCATACCATTTAGCCCATAAATTTAATCTAAAAATATCTAAAGTTCAAAAGAGTATTTCAGTTGCACAAACTCAAGGTGTTCTAGCTTTGAAAGAAAAATGCCTTGTCAGTTTGCAATTAGGACAAATAACTCAAACCATTGAACTGTTTATAATTCATAACTCTTTACCATATGTTTTAATTGGGCTACCACATTGTGAATTGTTTAGATTAAATATTGATTGCTCTAAAATGCAAATCCATCAAAATAACAAAAAAATATCACTTATGCGTAATATTTCAAAAAAATCATCCCACCATACTTTGCATTTGTCAGAACCATATATCCACCCGCTAAAAGCAGAGATCCAAAATGCAGAGATATTTGAAGAAAATTTTGAACCGGAGTTGTTTGAAACCTCTGACCATGGGCCCAAAGTTCAGTTGGCTAAAGAACAACTACCTGCTCTTCTCGCCAAATATGTCTGTATTTTTGCAAAAGATAAGTACGATGTAGGCTGTGTGAATATAGAACCCCAAAGAATCCATTTAACCTCTGACCTTCCCGTTTCACTTAGGGCTTACCGTACATCACCCAAAGAAGAGGAAGAAATCCGAAACCAAGTCCAAAATTTGTTACAGGCAGGAATCATTAAAGAGAGTTGTTCCCCTTATTCGTCGCCTGTCACTTTAGTTTACAAGCGCGAAGAAGGGAAGAAAACTCGTTTATGTGTAGATTTCAGAAAATTAAACGCTATTACCAAGACAGACGCAGAACCCCTACCCCGAATTGATACCCTTTTGGATAAATTAGCACAAGCTAAGGTCTTTTCCACTCTCGATTTGGCCAGTGGATATTGGCATATACCTATCCACCCTCGAGACACCGAAAAATTGGCATTTGCGACCACTTTCGGTTTATTTGAATGGTTGCGATTACCTTTCGGATTAAAAAACGCACCTGGGATATTCAACCGCACACTCCGAAGAATCTTTAATAAGTACAAAATCAATTTTGCCTGTAGTTATTTTGATGATGTTATTGTATTTTCTCAAAATGAGGAAGAACATTTGATGCATTTAGAGACATTATTTAATATTTGTGTCCAAGAAAATCTCAAATTAAAGTTATCAAAGTGTAAATTTGTTAAATCAACAATTAATTTCCTTGGTTATGAAGTTTCTAATGGATGTGTTACCCCTGACAATCCAAATGTAGAAGTTATTAAGAAATTAAAACCACCAACCAATGTAAAAGAGTTGCAACGCTTTTTGGGATCTATTAATGTCTATAATAAATTTATTCCTAAGTATGCCGAAATTAGATATCCTCTCAACCAATTGTTAAAGAAAAATGTCCCCTATGTATGGGACCAAAATTGTCAAGATTCTTTTGAGAAACTAAAACAGGCTTTGATTGAAAAACCTATCTTAAGATTGTTTGATCCCAAAGTGCCTTGTGAACTGTTTGTAGATGCCTCAAGTCTTGGAGTAGGGTGTGTTGTGAAACAGGTAGATGAAAAGGGAAAATTACACCCAATAGCATATCACTCTAGAAATCTTCGAGATTATGAAAAAAATTATGCAATAACGGAATTAGAATGTTTGGCAATTGTGGATGCCTTGGATAAATTTTATCATTATTTACATGGTCAAAAATTTGTCATTCATACGGACCATGCGGCACTTACCTGGCTCAAAAATGTTAAAAATTTAAGAGGTCGTCTTTTCCGCTGGTCTCTCAAACTTAGTATGTTTGACTATGAAATCAAATACCAAAAGGGCTCCACTAATGTTGAAGCTGATATGCTATCAAGACAACCTGTTTCTGAAAATGTACACCATGTTATACATCTCCTTGACTTGAATGAAGTAAGAGACAGCCAGAAAAAGGAAAATGTAACAGCAGATGGTAAAAAATACACTGAAGTAAATGATGTTGTTGTAATTAAAAAGAAAAGTTTGTATAAGATTGTTGTCCCCATGTGTTTACGGTTACCCCTCTTAGAAAAAACCCACACCCAATTTGGCCACCCTGGTATTTATAAAATGATAAATTTAATTTCCCCACAGTATTATTGGCCTAATATCAATCAGGACATTGAAAATTTTGTAAAACATTGTCATACATGTCAAATAAACAAAAAATGTAAACAAAAAAGATTTGGCATGTTACAATTGATGCCCCCAACAGATATACCTTTTGAATGCTTGGCATTGGACTCTGTTGGCGGATTTAATTACTACAATTCTACGAAAAAATATTTGCATTTGGTGGTTGACCATGCAACTCGCTATGTGTGGGGTTTTCCTTCAAAAAGTGTAACTACTGAAACTTATACAAACATTTTGAAACAATTATTTCAACTACAAGTACCAGAAAAATTGTTAACTGACAGAAATGGAGCATTTACAGCTTCCAGATTTAGGAGATTTCTTCGTACTTACAATGTTAAACACAGATTGACAAGTAGTCATCATCCCGAAACGAATGGAAAAATTGAACGCCTAAATCAGACTATTGTAACCAGATTAAAGTGTAAAGTTAATTCTTCTTCTAAGAAAGTACCCTGGACTAAATTGTTAGATGAAGTCTTAGTTGAATATAACAATACTCCTCATTCTGTAACTCAATTTACCCCTAGTTATTTATTGTTAGGAAAATTGCCATATGATCCTCCTTTGCCAAATAATAGTTATTATCCTCCAGTTGATGAAGCTAGAAAATTGGCTAAAGAAAGAACAATTGCTTACCATAAGAAAAATAAAGTCCGCTATGATGCTCGTTTCCTTCCTGTAAAATTTAAAGTTGGTGACCTTGTAATGTATGAAGAATTTCATTATCCTAATACCCGTAAATTAACTTCCCCATATTCGGGACCATACACCATTCTGAAACAACTTTCTGAAGTCACTTTTGAAATTGATAAACCCAGCCCACATTTTAAGAGAAATTCTGAAATTGTCCATTCATCCAAGTTAAGATACTACCATTCTCCTCAAAATCTCAAACTCAACCATGAATAAAACCCCATCTATCTCTTTCATCTTTCAATTTTTTATTTTTGCTATTCTATCGTCCCTCTATCATTAGTATTTGGAAGAGGACCCAGCTGGATGTTTAACCCTCAATCCCCAGCGGTAAAGGATGAAAGTTACAGTTTAAAAGCACTGTTAATTTTTTTTAATGTTATTAGTATATGATGAAATGTGTTACGTCAATAAGGGTCCTCCGCTCCTTGACCACCCGTCTTTAGCCGGACTGTTTTCCCGGATTCTCTTTCCAGGTTGAACGGAGAATCTGGCAAAACTGCTTCGCTTGCCCTTTGTAGGTGAATGTCAGTTTCCCACTTTCCTTTTCTATAGTGCAAGTGGCATGTTTTTTTTGGGATGACCTTTCACCACAAAGTATTGAAATCCATCTCCCACTAACACTGGGCATGGTGAAAATTATAGCAAGTTTATATTTTTACTTAGTAGCTATAGTTTTCAGAGGTCTGACATTTTTGTATTTTGGAGTTAGCCTCGAATTAAGCCTAAAACTGGATACTGTACATAGTTAGAAAAGATGCAACCTAAGAATTAAGTAGAAAAAAAAAAAGTTTTTATAGTATTATAATTAGTATTATGTTATATGTGTTTTATTATATAGTGATTATATTATATAGTGTTGAAATTGTGTTGTGTTGTAATTACTTTTGGTGATATTTCAGTGTCAGCATACAGTATTTTCAGAAAAAATGTGCATTTATTATACAATTGTATTTTGCTGATAATATTGAAGATCATATTTTTTGAGTATTTTGCTATTTTTACCCATGTTTAATGTCAATAACTTGTGTGTGTTTTAGTATCTTATTTTTGAATATTTGATTATATTATATAGTATTCCAATTTTGTATAAAGAATGTTTCCAAAGGACTTTCCTTCATAAAGACTTTCAACCAAAGGAAACATCACAGACATTTAGAAAACTGTTTAGTGGAAAAAAAAAAAAAAAAAAAGTTTATTTTTTAAATGTTATGTATTTTAGTCAATATGTGTTTCATTATTTTAAGTGTTTATATTTTGATTTTGGTTAATGTTTCTTTTTTGTTGTCCTTCTCGAGAATGTCCCTTAAATGCTGCAGCATTATCCGTCACAGTGTCAGTACCATTATCCGTCGCATTATCAGTACCATTATCAGTAGTATTAGCATTAGTGTTCATGTTATTCAATGCCAAAATATTGACAAATCTTTTATTGTAATATAGTGTTTTTTATGTAAAGAATAATGTTTTCATATAACCTTTTTCATGTAACCTGTAAATAATGTAGAAACTAGGTCCAGCTGGCTTGACGTTGTAAAACTGAAATAAAAAAAAACAAAAAAAAAAAAACAACCAACCTACTTAATAATAAGGAAGAAACCCAGGTAAAATATTTAGGGGAGCTGAGACCCACAGACCTTGCAAGCAAGATCTGTGGCTCTTGTTTTAGTGGGGGGGGATATGAAAGGATAAAACCTATAGCCTTTTTAAAATTTAAAATTTAAATGCCCCTTCTTTTAACCTTAATTCTAATACTTAAAGCTAGTTTGCCCCTGTTAATGTTCTTTCCCAACCTAACATTTATTACTCTCAGAGATGATTTTTGGATGTTCTTTAAGATTAAAAAAGCTGACGTAAACGCAATTCTTAATTTGTAAGATCAGCAATGAAACCCTGGAAAACCGCGCCTAACAACGTCATAGGGCCCAGATATTTCTTAACCAATTAAATTTAGAGTAACACCCATTAGTTAGTATCGCGACCTGGTAGAAATAATGTGAATTAACGGCCTTTAAATAGCGGGAGCGCCTAAAACAAGCGGCTTTTCTGACCTAACACTTGCCTAATAAAATGCTGCCCAAAGAAACGAAGTTTTAAAAGGAAAGCGTCAAGTCACAGGGACCTGGTTTCTCCCAAAGATCGGCCAAAAAGGATTAATAAACCAGGCCCCAAGTGAAAATAATGTGTCGTTATTTGTCTCTCAATCACACCTCATGATTCCACAAAATAACGCCGCATAGACTCTAGAATGCCAACAGCTATCTCCGGCCCTTCGGACGATTGACTCGGCGCGATCGCGAAAGTTCCCCCCCGGAACTTCCACGCTGGACGCGACGGATCTATGTTTCAGCGCCCGACCTCTCGAATCTCTCCACGACTACGATATGAACTCTCTCCACGACTACATTACATGAATTCCCTCTCCTCGGATCGGATGGTGACGGAACTCCCACGAACGTAAGGCCCAGACTCGGGTTCCTTACATATATACAGTATACTCCCACAAATCTGCACTGCTTGAGACCAGGAGTTGTATGGATTTTAAAATTTTGTGTATTTCTGGTCATTGCTTTGTTTACATTTTTAAAACAGTAATTTTAATGTAATTAATAAGGATATTAAGATTATAATAAATGCTTACAATATAGTAATAAAATATTAAAATCATTAAGTAAAGTAATAAAATAAAATACAGTAGACTCTCTCAAATCTGTACTGGTTGGGACCCGATGTTGTGCTGGTTTTATAATTTTGCAGATTTCTGGTGATTGCTTTGCTTACATTTTTAAAGAGTAATTTTAATGCAATTAATGATGCAATCGGAACTATAATGAGTGCTTACAATGCAATAAAATGTTAAAATAATAATAAACTAAAATAGAAAAAATTTAATAATTTTTTAAATGATCAAAATATTAAAAGCAAATGTCAAGTATCAATAATGTATGATTAAATTTAATTCTAAAGATTAAATGTATTTTTTTCCTAAATTAATCAATGAAAGTTGCCTAATAAAGATACATTACTATTTCACATCAAAATCATAAAAAAAAAGTTTTACTTTAGATTTATCCAGACTTAATAACCAAAAAAAAGCTTGATTAATACATATATATATTTGGTAAGAAGATTGTTATTACCAAGGATATCAGCATTTTTTTTTTCAGAAATAAATTTATCCTTCCTTCGTGAAAAGCATAATATTAACAAAAGTTACAAATTAAAATATACATAATTTGATATAAAACTAAAAAAGCCAAATTTTGTCTCTATATCTGAACTGAATGTTTCATTGTTTACATTCATAAATTATGTGCAGACTTTAGGGTTGCGGATTTGAGGGAGACTACTGTAATAAAAATTTAGATTTTTTTAAAATGATTAAAATATTAAAGAGAAAGGAATAGTTAATAATCAATAATATGTCATTAAATATTTTCATTATAAAGATGAGATGCATTTTTTCTAAATTATTTAATGAAACTTGCCTCATACAGGTGTACTGCTAATTCACATCAAAATCATAAAATATGGAAGTTTTATTTTAGGTTTAGCCAGACTTAATAATCAAAAAAGCTTTGATTAATCTATATATATGTCTGGCAAAAAGATTGTGATAACCAGTGATATCAACAATATCTTGCATTTTTACAGAAATAAATTTATTCTTTCTTCATGAAAAAACATGAATTCAGTAATATTAATGAAAATTGCAAATTAATATATACATAGAATTGATATAAAAATAAAAAAGTTAAATTTTGTCTCTACATCTAAACTGAAAGTTTCAACTGTAAATTATGTGTTGGTTTAAGGGAGTCAACTGTACTAAAAAAATAATAAAACTGGTGTAAGTGTTTGAGATAATTTTTTATATAAAAGTAAACAAAAACTCATCTGAGTTACAACAAATTTCAGATAACAAACATAATTTTTCTGAATGTTTTTTACAGTGTCTGTGTCTGATATTTTGTCCTGCATCACAAAATTTTAATTTTTAACCAACTTAAAGGAGGAGGTTATGATATCGACCAGTATGTATTCCTTGTTCACTCATAACTTCCCTAAATATGAACCGATTTCGATAATTCTTTTTTTGTTTGAAAGTATAAGACACCCATGTGGTCCCATTTTAATTTCATTAAATTTTGATGATTAGAACTTTTTTAAAATAAAAAAATGCATATTTGATAAAAATAATGAAATAATGAAATCAAATTATCTTTTATTGTTGCAATCGTTTTCGAATAATAAGCATATTAAAACTATGCATTCATATGCTTTATTACCAATTTGTCGCGAAGTTTGATTCTTTTTTTGAAGTCGGTTAGTATTTTTTTAAAAGCACATTTTATTATTCTATTATAACCTTCTGCTTTATTCTATTAAAGGACATCATAGTCCACGCGCCGATCGCACAAAACCCTATGTCATCAAGCACAAGAAAACCCCTTTTTTTATGGAAGAATCTAATCATCCACATCTGCCAAAAGTGAAGTGGTGCATAAGCCAATAAAAAGAATATTGCCCAGTTAAACTGATGGCATTGAGCTCACAGGCTACGCATACTAATTGTACATTACAGCCTTATGTTTTCAAGGGTTAATTCCGTTCGAAAAAAATTAAGAAGGGGAAACAGCTATCCCTTTTTCCCTTTTTTTACTTAATCATTTAACCTAAACTATCAAGGACATGTTTTATCATATAAAAAATCTGTATCCAAAATTCAGAGCAAATCGGATAATTCTTAATAAAAACCCATTTAGCATTTATATAATTTAAGAGGAGTTATCCCCCTCTTTTATACTTAACCATTAAACTTCCAAAACTATTCAAAAATTTGAACAAAATCTGACAATTCTGCTTGAAAAACCCATTTATATAAATTAAGGGGAGGGGCATTAGAACACCCGTCCCCCCTATTTATACTTATTCAGTAAACACTTAATAACAGTCTTGCAATCACCTCATCAGAATGATCCAATATCTAAATTTTGAATAAAAACTGTTAATTCTGCATGAAAAACCCATTTAAATATATTAAGGTAAAGGGGCATGAGCCCCCCGTTCCCCCTCTTATACATATCGAATGAACTCCAAAAACTAATCAGGGAAGCGCCTTATCAAGATATACCTATATACAAAATTTCAAGTGGATTGGATATTTTTATCATGAGTTATTGCGTTACGTATGAACATACATACAGAACGGGTGGGCACATAAGCTCTCGAGCTATGATAGCCTGTGAGCTAAAAATTGATACCATTAGTAGGTGAATCGTAGGTTTAGCATTATTTTTGCCATACAATCAAAGATATGAAAACATGAACAGCTGGGTGCAGGAAAATATAATGCTAAGTGTACAAGTCAACCACTAGTGGTATCAATTATTGGCTTATGCACCCTTTCACTTCCGCCAGACAAGAATGATTAGATTCCTTGATTAGTACTCTTTCCTAAAACAAAGGATATTTTTCTTGTGCTCGGTGACTTAAGGTTTTGAGCAGTCGGCTCTTGGACTATCAGTACCTGTCCTGTAACGATGTTTCGCTGCTCTAATCCTTTGATGATTTAATTATCTAATCTGCCTTGATTAACTACATACATAGATGCATTTAAGTTATTTATCATAAAATTCTGAAATGTGTTCCCGTCCCAATTTTCAACAAATACAGTCAAAAATCGATAATCCGCGAACCCGTAATCTGCAATTTTATATAATTCGCGTTACTTTACGAATGTGAACAAAGAAATAAAGTATTAAGAAAATTTACAAATTTGTGATCCAAAAAATAATTTAAAAAAAAATTGTAAATAAATAAATAAATAAATAAAACATCGAATTTTTTTTTAAATATAACTCTTTTATTTTATGAACAGTAAAAAACAAACCATATTACGGAACTTATGTAATTATTTTTATTTAAATGCACATCTATCTATATGTATCATTTTTTAAAAATAAAATAACTTTAAAAAGGCATTTTTTGAGATAGCCTATTAAATTAATTATTAGATATCATATTTATCTTTACATAATATACTGATTATAGAATTAAAATGCTGTCTAAGAATAATAAACTGATATATGGTCCATTATACTTCATAATCCGCAATATTCCATAATCCACATAAATTTAGGCCCCAACTTGTGCGGATTATAGAACTTTGACTGTATCATTCTTTGAAAAAAAATCATTACTGATTTTCTAAGCTTTATACATTAAAATGTAAATCTCTTATTTTGGTAGGCGTGTTTTGCATTTTTTATTAATTTTTTTAAACTTTAATTTAAAAAAATATATTGGTATATTTCCCATAGCATAATGTTTTATTTAGGTATGCAAAGTTTAATATGTGATTGTGTAAACAATCCCTTTTTTAATTTTACATAGCAAACTGAATAAAGAAAATCAAACCACAGATAATTTGCTCCTTTACAGTTTTGGTTAAGAGGGGGGTTTTTGGCAATAAATTTCTAATAACTGATTATATTTTAATAAAAAATTGTTACACAGAATAATTTAAAGTTATTTCAACTTGTTGAAAACTTCAAAGAAAGCAGTCAATTTACATAAGAAATACAATTTTCTTATCTTTTTTACAGTTTGGAAAAGAAACTTTTTTTTTTCACGAATTTTCCTTATCTCTTTTCTTGCAATGCAAATTCACAGATATATTCACAGAGATATTTTTATATTTAAAACAATGGAATTTAAATAGATTTCTTTTGAGCAAAAAATGTAAAAAAAAAATTACTTTTCTTTTTTTTTGGGGGGGGGGGGGGAAATCAACTTTTACAAGAGTTTTAACCTTTTCCTTATTTTTAACAACATAAATTATGGGACTGACTTACACACGAGCATATATCGTGGATAATTTAGAGGTAAAAAAAAGCTATCTGCAAAACATAAAACTATAAAAGAATAATTTAAATATAAATTACCTCAAAATTTAAAAAAATGCCCCTTTACTGAAAAAAAAAATCCTTTTGTAAATATTTTGTTGGCTGTCCTTCATTATCAAACCAAAGATTATAAAGATCCTCAAAAGCTTGTTTAGCTTTAGTTCCTGCTCCACCTAAAATACCAGATATATTAGATAGATTTACTCCATTGTCTTCTAGAGTTTGTAAATATTTTGTTGGCTGTCCTTCATTATCAAACCAAAGATTATAGAACTCCTCAAAAACTTGTTTAGTGTTAGCCCCTGTTCCACTTAAAATGCTAGAAATATTACATAGATTTACTCCATTGTCTTCTAGAGTTTGTAAATATTTTGTTGGCTGTCCTTCACTATCAAACTAAAGATTATAAAGATCCTCAAAAGCTTGTTTAGCTTTAGCCCTTGTTCTATGTAAAATACTAGAAATATTAGATAGATTTACTCCGTTGTCTTCTAGAGTTTGCAAATATTTTGTTGGCTGTCCTTCACTATCAAACCAAAGATTATAAAGATCTTCAAAAATTTGTTTAACTTGAGCTTTTGCTCCACCTAAAATACTAGAAATATTAGATAGATTTACTCCATTGTCTTCTAGATTTTGTAAATATTTTGTCTTCTTTCCTTCACTATCAAACCAAAGATTATAAAGATCCTCAAAAGCTTGTCTAGCTTGAGTGCCTACTCCACCTAAAATACTAGAAATATTAGATAGATTTACTCCATTGTTTTCTAGAGTTTGTAAATATTTTGTCTTCTTTCCTTCACTATCAAACCAAAGATTGTAAAGATCCTCAAAAGCTTGTTTAGCGTGTGCTCTTGCTCCATTTAATATACTAGACACATTAGATAGATTTACTCCATTTTCTTTTAGAGTTTGCAAATATTTTTTTGGATTCCCTTCATTATCAAACCAAAGATTATAAAGATCCTCAAAAGCTTGTTTAGCGTGTGCTCTTGCTCCATTTAATATACTAGACATATTGGAATGAATTTGGTTTTTATACAAAACATTAAACTTATTACTGCCTTCTGGTGTATTTAAAAAAATTTTAAATTTCAAAGACTTAGAATCAGCTACTATAGTTTTAACAAACTTACTTTTCGCTTTATTAACTTCATCTAAATCACTGGATGATGAATCTGAGTCATTTAGATGTTCTATTTCTATCTTTCTATGAGCTTCTTTATCACTCTTACGTTTCTCTAAAATCTGGAGCTGTGCTTCAGCTAGAGTTATACCGTCTTGATTCATCTTTGCCTTTACCTTTGAAACATGGTCACATCTTTTCATTGCATTGCTAAGATCGTATATATTCCATATTGACTGTACTTTGCTAGGAGATACTGATATCCCCATTTCCTTCAGTTTGTTTGATGCCCTTATTGAACCGTATTTAGGATACTCTTGTGCTACATCCAAGACTGCTTTTTCTATATCAATGTTTGTATTTTGAGTCATCTGATTATTAACTCTTTCATCTAAACCATTTAAACTACTGAATGATGCATCTGATTCATTTGGTCGTAATCTTTTTACTTTTACATTTTCTTTCTCTTCAATATCCATTTTTCTCTTTTGTACTTTTTTGTTTACATTCTGATGAGATAGTTTTGAACCTGCTTCGAGAGTCATATTTTGATTGTCAAGTGTTTTTCTATCTCTTAATTTACATGGTTGTGGCATAGTACCCCACACTTATTGTTGAAGTTGAAAAGCATGCATAATGTGTTTTCGTAGTAATGAAAACAATATAGCAGGGGTATCACTTAACAAGTTATAATAATCTTTTACCCAATCAAATCCATAAGTAAATAATGATATTTCACACACAAAATATTTCTCACCACTATGAATTAACAGATGTGATTTAAATTACTCTTTTGAGAGAAATTCTTGTTGCATATCTCACAAACAAAAGGTTTATCACTACAATTAATCAACAGATGCGTGATTAAATCACTGTTTAGAGAAAACAATGTTGTTGCATATTTCACAGTATACATTCATTAGCATGAATTAATAGTGCTTGGTTGAATTACACTTATCAGGAAATTTAATTTTTCATATTTCACACACACATTTAAGATTTCTCGTCAATATAAATGAATAGATGAATACACCAATTGCATTCTTTGGAGAAAGTCTTTCTTGCATAACTGACAAATTAATGATCTTCTCTGCTCCGATGCAGAAGCTGCTTTTTCAGAAAGATCTCGCTGCACATTTCACACATTAAAAATTTTTTTCTCATGATGTAATACATATCCATACTAATATGGCTTTATTAGTCTGAAAAAAAAACCACCCATAAATCAACCAATTAATTTTATGATGATTCATGAAGCAACAAATTAACAAGAAAATAAACTAATAATGAAAAATGGTACTACTAGGTTATGCCGTCAACCAAAAAATTATCGCTAAACTATAAGATTAAATGCCAATAATGGATGATTGTGAATGTCACACTCAATGACATTAAAATACGATTCACATGTTTAAAATGTCATTAAGTGTTTTTTATTTCTTTTTTTTTAATTTGAAATTTTATTAATATTCTACTAATTATTTGATTTTTTGTTATTTAAAATAAAAATTATGTCAATATGTATAATTTGGCGAAATTGGTCGACGGGATAACAGGGTAGTACCTGAAAAATTAATATCAAAGAATTAAATAAAATTGCTACTACATTATTCAACTCCCCTTTGTTACTAACAATATAAAAATTAAATTATAAATAAATAACAATTCTTTTAAAATTAATAAATTATCACAAATAGTAAAGAAAATTTATAGAGAAAATTTTAAAATTTTATATTATCCACAAAAACAATGATAAATTTTACAAGGAATGGAGTGAATGCAATGTTACAAGCAATGGAATTTGAGTATCCAGATGTATTTAGTCACAAATAATCCAGATTAAAAAAAACAATTTTAATGATTATTGTTAAAACACTGTGCACTATTCAATGTAATTTCCACTGACAATTAATATTATAGAAATATTATTATCATTTATTGGCATTTTCAACATGTTTAAAGTTCCATATTGTAGTTGTAATAATGTGCATTTTCTTGTGCAATTAGGGATTACAACTCCATATTTGATCTGTTCATGCAAATATTATTAATATGCATTTATTATATAAAAGTGTTTGATTAAACAGTTAGATTTTATAATAAAGAATGTAGAAAGTGTATTACTTTATAAAATCAGATGAGAGGGAAGGGGGGATGAATTAAAAAAATATTTTATTCAAAAACAGATGAATCAATAAAACTTTTTGTACATTAAATAAAAATTTAAAAAGACGATATTTTATATAATGCTGTTGCAATTACAAAGTGGCTACCTGAAACATAAAAATGCCTGTTTGATTGCAAAATTTATTTTGAAAGTGTATCAAGAGATTTTGAACAAAATCACTTTAACTACTTTAAAGAATTAGTAGACAAAGGTTGATCTCAAATGTTTAGATTCTCTGTCGAAGATTTCTAGAAAAAGAAAATGAATGCAAGTTGAGAAGTATCTTTTAATGTTTTTGACTCTTGTAAAGAAGAGCATATCGCTTCTTTCTAAAAGCAGCATGTATTTAAATTATTTAAAATACAAAATAAAACACATTTTTGTGAAAATAAATAAGATAGGCTTGAGCTTCTTTCAAGCTTTACAATTTCACCCAGATGTCTTAGGTTAGCTGTTGAGTATTTAAAGTATGAGCTAAGTAAGAAAAAGATTAATTTATTTACAACAGAAGAACATTTAAATAAAGTTTCTAGACTAACATCGCATATCGAATTTAAACACCGCTACAACAGCTTGCATCGTTTTTACATTTTTAATTCTTAAGTAAAAACAGAACATAATGTTGACAATCTGGCAATACGAACTTGGTGTTGCCACAAAAATTAATAGTTATTTCCCAACAAACTCAACATGAATCATTAATTATCCTAAAATGATACATTTATGACACATCAAATTTTAAAAAGTGGAATTGAATTTGCAACTGGCATGTTGTATTTAGAACTACAGCTTTTCAAATCTGGATGATGACAGAATTCGACATATTGTGACAAAATGCAGCTTTTGAATATCTCCCCATCAAATAACTTTAGGCATATGATAGAGTGTTTCATGGATCATTCTTAGATTTTACATTACTGGCTTAAGAGGCTATGAATAAAGCAAGAAATTTCGTTCACATCTGTCAGTTTGTCAAAATCCTCATTTTTATGTGCATACAAAACATGCAGGAATGACTGGTGTATTATGAGGATATTTATGAAGAAACTTTTGATAAAATTTTTCTTGATATCCCTTAATTGAAATGGCTGTCCTTTTTTAATATACAAAGTAATATATATTCAAACTTTTAATAAAAATTTGGAAAGTTTAAACACCAAAAGTGTCACTATAAGACTCTAATTATTTAAAGTTTTTTCCATAGAAAATGTTTACAGCTCTGTCACAAACTGTGGGGGATTTGAGGGAGTCTACTGTATTCATTTGTTCAAAGATTTTAAGAAGAAACTGTATGTTTATAACCTCTGAAAATGATTGCCCACTCAAGACACTATTTTTTGGTGCATTTAAAAACTTCCCTGCTAAATCAAAAGGAACAGGAACATTTGAAATTGTTCCTGAGGTGTCACCATTCAAAAAGATCAAATTACACTTTAGTGTCCCTTGGTGACAAATAACCACAATAGGGCAGTTTTTTTTTTTCAAAATATTTTTTGATTTCAAAATTTTTGCTTTACAGCAAAACACATTTTTTTAATGTGTTTTAACAAAAAAAAAAAAAAAAAAAAAAAAAAAAAAAAATTAAAAATTTTTGTTTTACAGTGGAACAAAATTTTCTGTATGTGTTTTAATTATCAAAAGACACAATGAAATAAAAAATTTTATAAAATAAAAACAAGTTTTTAAGCAATTCTCTTCTGAAAATAAATCAAAACAAAGAATTTGTAGCAAAGCCTACAAAAAAAGGTACTATTTGATTCTCATGTCGACCAATTTCACCCAATTAAACAGATCGAAAAAATAACAACCAAATTACAGACAATGACATAATTTTTTTATTTTAAATAATGAAAAAAAAAATATTTAGCAGAATATTAATAAAAATAAAGAGTTGAAATAAAAAACATTGATGTTTAAAACCCATGTGTTATATTCATGTGTTATAACCCATATATATTCATTGCTTAGCTTTTCTTTATTTTTAATTGTTCTTTTTTATTTTTTAAGTACTGCTTGGTTATCCTGTAGACCAAAATATTATTGCCAAACTAAAAGATTAAATCCCAATAATGGATGATCGTGAATGTCACTGAATGTGACATTCACGATCATCCATTATTGGGATTTAATCTTTTAGTTTGGCAATAATATTTTGGTCTACAGGATACCCAAGCAGTACTTAAAAAATAAAAAAGAACAATTAAAAATAAAGAAAAGCTAAGCAATGATAAATAAATAAACTATATTATGAATATTATTATAATATTACAGTTACTTGTTAGCTGTTCTAATCTATATTGCTATAAGAAAAAGGTTCATTTAATCAGCATGATTGGTGTCATTCACAGCACAAATGTATCTGACTTGGCACGTATACTGCATAGTTAATATAAATTACCATCTTTTAAATAAATTGTATCATTTATATATTTTTAACTTCAATGCTTTTCTTACAAACAAACAGTTGATGGTAAAATTTTTCTACTAAATTCTCCAAAAAATCTCTTTGATTTAAAAATACTTTTTAGAATATAAGAAAATTCTGTTCACAACCATGAAATTGCAAATTTTTGTTATTTAAAAAAAGATTTCTTAATTAATAACTCAAAGCATACTTCTTATACTGTATTTTACTTATGGTGTATATTAGTTACTTATAGGGAGATTACTTGTAAAAGAAAAATGAACAAGCAAATTATCTTGTTTATGTAAATGAAAGTATTTGTTTTAAATATTATGTTAAATTTAACTTTTTAATACTTATAAAATATTAAGTATTAGCCAAACTAAATTGTCAGTTTATCAGTGTGCCATCGATTTTAAATTACAATAAAAGCCAGTAAAAATGAAAGTTGCGGCACATAAAATTGTTAGTCATCATACGTTCAAATAACAAGTTCCAGAATTTTCAGTAGAAGAATAACTAAAGAAAAATACCTTATCATTAATTTATTTGAATGAAGAGAAAAGGTCAGTAAATATATTTGAAAGAAAAACACCTATTGTTACAATCAGAGTAAACTCATTGTGTCTTTTTTATAACAGACGCCAACACAAAGAATGAATCACGATAAAAATAATCGTTCATGAATAATGAATCTCTTGCAGTAATAATTTTAAGGCTGAAATATTTATTTATAAAAAAGAAATAAAAAGCATTTATTCAAATTCACGAATCTGTTCCTTAAATATCCTCTGGAATTAGAAATTTGATTTCGGAATAACTAAGGAAATCTAGCTTTGATTCTTTGGAAAAGCTTGTTTCTTTTAATAACTGTCTGGTAAACAGTATTTCAACCAGTAATTTAAAAAAAATTAAGCTACTGATATAGCTATTGCAGCAGTTTAATTAATAAATAATATTAGTAATTAGTATTCCCGAAATGCGCGAATTATTCTGAATGAATCATCCTGTAATTCACGACTCTTCCTTTGATTGGCGTCTTGTCTCTTTCGTTCTGAATAATATCAGATATCAATTTATTTTTAAATGCTGTAAGTGTTTTATTAAACATAACACAAATACCTTATAGTTTTACATGTTTGATTGCTCATATGGCAACTTTTTCAGAAATAAATAAATGATAAAAAGAAATTTTTCACTAAAATATCTTCAAATTAAAAGTAAACAGAAAAACATAAATCACGTGAAACATGAGCATAGTAAAGTAAAACTGGAAAATAATAAAAATGAATAAAAATAATTGTGAACGTGAAATATTACAAATTATTGTCTTAAAAACCTTTGAAGCATTTTCTTCCAAATTCTAGGGAGCTCAATGGAGGAAAATTCATTTCAAATATTGTCTCTACATATGAAGATTATGTAGGTATGAAGTATGTCTATTGATTCTCTTATGATTTATGGAAAATATGATCTAGAACGGTATATTATTCTGCTATTTTTAAAATTTATTTTTGATGGTTCTTTGCTATAAAATCTTGAGAGAGCTGTAGTTTTCCTATTGTATTTTAAAGCGACTTTTTATATTATATATAATATCAGATATCTTTTAAAATGTAAAACATACCCCTAGACTTCTCATATAAGCCAACATTTAATTTTCTTCTCAGATTGTACCCAACCTCTTTACTAAAATAAGTTAATGTTAAGTAGTTTAGTTTAATTCGTTAATCTTCAATTAAAAACTCTACAATTTGATATTTGATAACGACAGCACAAAATTTCATGTGTCTCAGCTTTCATTTTTGCTAGTTTATCACCAAATCATTTTAAAGCCTTATTAAAATGTCTTTTTTTATAGCATATAATATCTTTTATTATTATTATTTAGTTTTAAGTACTTTAATTTAGAAAGAACAAATTAGTTTGAAAATATTTTAGTGTTGATTTAAAAACACTGTGTTGATAACTCATAAACTGAATTTAATTGCATTCTAATGAAATTAAAGTAAATATATTTTTTAAATGATTGATGAAGTGCTGCTATAAAGTTTATCAAAACTTACACAAAAGACACATACACTTAAGAAACTATGGCTGAATCCTAGAAAAAGCAAAAGACACTTGCTATTGTTAAACTTTTCAAGGAAATATTAAAATAAAATTGTTGTCACTATTTTGTTTCTTAAATTGTTACCATGCCTATTGTGAATATATATGGAATTCAGATTAGTTTGATCAAATGCTTGATTCCTTTTAATAATCAGATTTATTTAAATGCTTTTGTGGGTACTACTCTGTTATTCCATCGACCAAAATACTATCTCCAAATTATAAGATTAAATGACAAAAATGGATGATCGCTAATGTGAATTCAATGATTAAATATGATACACATGTTTAAAATGTCATTAAGTGATTTTTATTTAGTTTTTTTAATTTGTATTTTTATTAATAGTCTACTAATTATTTGTTTCTTTTATTATTTTAAATAAAAATTACGTCAATATGTATAATTTGGCTATGAGTTTGGCGATTTGTATTATTTGGCGAAATCGGTCGATGGGATAGCAGAGTAAGTGCCGTTTTGTGTTTAGTACTTCTGTATTTTGTGAAGTGATAGTCTGACATACACAGGGCCTGACTAAGCCAGGGTCATGCGGGGCAATTGTCCAGGGTCCCCCCAAGAACAGATATAAGTTTTTCGTTAAAAGAGTCAAATGATAAAAAATAGTCAAAAGTGACCAAAATTCTTTTTTTTTTTCAATTTTAAGGGTTTTTCTTCTTTTACCCTGTCTGTTTCCATACCCAATGCCTCCTTAAGGCTGCACATTTATTCTCATATTGATGTAATCAAAAAAATTCCTGTATTCTATAATTTCTTAAAGTTGTCTTTCTTCTGCTATTATGTATATAGATGTGAATAGTACTTCGTAGAAAGTTTATGTATGCATACAATAGTTATGAATTTTAGTTTTAGTCATTTTAGTATAATTTATGAAAAGTTTTAAGATAGAAGGGGGCCCCCTAATGATGTTTGCCCTAGGGCCCCCCATTGTCTAAGTCGGGCCTTGTAATAAATCAAAGTCCTACAAAGCTAATCAATAACTACAGTTACTCTACAGAATATTTCTTCTGAATTAATTCCCGTAAAATCACTTCAAATTCACTGCCGTTTCACTGCAGATATAAAATCTTACATTTTTTTAAATTTATGGTTAAAAAAACACACTACAATAACTGTAAAATAACTGAAGTGTTTTTACTGTTAAAATTGCACCACAGAAAAAACTACAGTTGACAGTAGAAAAACTTCGAAAAAACTTCATTTCTATGAAAAAACTGCAGTTCATTTTTAGCTGGGCATTGTCCACACAAGACCCTATGTCATCGAGCACAAAAAAAAAATCTTTTATTTTATGGTAGAGTAGTAATAGAAGAATCTAATCATCCACGTCAATCGTCTCCGTGCCAAAAGTTGATACTATTAGTAGTTGAATCATAGGTTTAACTACTAATAGTACAATCAAAGATATGAAAACATGAACGACTAGGTGCAGGAAAATATAATGCTAAGCCTAAAAGTCAACCACGAGTGGTATCAATTATTGGATTATGCACTCCTTCACTTCCGGCAGACAGGGATGATTAGAATTCTTCATTAGTACTCCTCCCTAAAATAAAGGATTTTACGCTTGTGGTCGATGACATAGGGCTATGTGCAATCGGCTCTTGGATTATCAGTACCTGTCCTGGAACGATGTTTCGCTGCTCTTATCTTGTAAAATGTAAACCTGTTATTTTGGATGACGTGTTTTGTATTTTTTATTCCTTTGATGATTTAATTATTCAATCTGCTCTGACTTTATCATAGATGCATTTAAGTGCGGGTTTTTTGGCAGTAACTTTTTAATAACTGATTATATTTTAATAAAAAATTGTTACACAGAAAAATTTACAGTTATTTCAACTTGTTGGAAACTTCAAAGAAATCAGTCAATTTACATGAGAAATACAATTTTCTTTTCTTTTTTACTTTCTTCTATCTTCAATAGAAGAAAGTATATAACAAAAAACCTCTGACTGTATCAACTGGTTTTCATTGTAAATCAACATTTTACAATGGCAAAAATACACAATAAAACCAGATTGTTGCAATTTTCTGATGCATATTCATGAATGTAGTGAAAATTGGATTTTTAAAAGTTTGAATAAGGGAGTTTTGTAACTCATATTCTCATTTATACAGCATTGATCATTTAATTAAATGTGTCTTACTTAAATATAGCAGACTTTAAAATCCACTTAATTTCATTTTTTATTGAATTTCAGATTCAAAGTATAATTTTTAGATTTAGAAAAAAAGTGGAGACTGGTGTGTATGAGCATGGACAGGTAGCAGACAGACTGATACCATATATTTTTTAAGATATTGAAATAAAATTGTGTTACAATGTTCTGCTTTTTAATTGTTATGTTTTGAAGCAAAATATAACACATAAGTAGGTATATAATAATTTAAGAGCTATTTTTATGGAAAAATATGCTTTTTTAATAAAAAATTATGTTTTATGTTCAAAATTTGGTATGTGTTAGGAAAATTAAGATGCATTGAAAATATTTTGCTTCATAACACAGATGCTTCATAACAAATGATTTGTTAATATAATAGTGAAAAAAAAAAGTTAAATGCACTGAACAGATTTCGGTATAGAAAATTTGGCATAAACAAAATTCTTTACACAAGACTAATTATTGCCTAAGTTTTAAAAAAATTTAAATTTTATTGACAGTGTATTTGAATTCATAGTTTTATTTAATGTTTTAATTAAATACACATGTGTTTAATAAAATTTTCTCTCTATATATTTTTAAAAAGTTCTTAAGGTAGTCACATGCTTTAACCTTTTGCCGGGCGCCAGAGCCCGATCAAGCTGAAGTTGGGCCCAGGGCCTGTTAAAAAATTGGGCCCCCCATGCTACCCATTTTCGGCGATACTTTCACAAAAAAGACTGGTTTTTTGACGAGTTGACAGTTGTTTGGGTGAAAAGTGTTTAGGTTAAAAGCTTATGAAAATTTTATTGCGTCATTCAGAATATTTAAATTTTACATTTCATGTTTTATAAAACAATATTGTTTGAAAGATATTTGATTAAGCGAAAAAAAAATCAGTCACATATTTTGTGGGCCCCTGAAATTGGTGGGCCCAGGGCCAAGGCCCCGGAGGCCCGTGCATTAATCAGGCCCTGCCGGGCGCGTAAATTTTCATCACACGAGCACGCATTGTAAATTGTACAACAGGTAAAAAAAAACAATAATTATTGCTGCTTTATTTTAATTTTACAAATAATTTAACTTACAAATATGATGTAAGTTATCTCTGATCACAATTTATGAAAGTATTCTGCAATGCACTTATTTTGTTATAACATACTAAAGCAGAAGTTTAGACCTATAAGAAGCTACTTGCTACTACAATCACAAAGACTAAAAAGTATTAATGGATTATTAAACAATAATTAAGTAATTTCGGATTTACAGAATTAGTTCTATATTGCATCTAATATATAGTCAAAGTTCTATAATACACAAGCTGAGACCAAAGGTTATGCAGATTATGGAATATTGTGGATTATAGAATGTTAAGGATTATGCGTCATATTATTATTCCTAGACCACATTGTCAGTTTAATATGAAATGATAAATATGAAATCTAGTAATAAATTTAATATGCTATCTCAAAAAATGCCTTTTAAATGTTATTTTATGTTAAAAAAACTTGTATAAATGTGCATTTGACTGAAAATAATTACATATGTTCCGTAATACAGTTTGTTTTTTACTGTTAATAAAATAAAAGAGTTATATTTTAAAAACGTATATGTTTTACTATGATTTTTTTCAACTTTTTT